>JUDQ01000260.1:0-49807 GCA_000812075.1 Scedosporium aurantiacum
AAAAAAAAAAAAAAAAAAAAAAAAAAAAAAAAAAAAAAAAAAAAAAAAAAAAAAATGTAGTCGATGTAAATTTATCCCGCGTGGCCTGGTCCCGAGGACGCTAATAAGGAAGAGGCAACGAGCAAAAACGCGAGACGACGACTGAACATGACAAGACCAAGATAATCGGAACATTCAATAGGACCTCGCCCGCCTTCTTGTTCTCCTTGTTATCACCCGCCCGTCTGCTGATATAAGACACAAGGTGCAGCTCTAGCGCGATTACTCAGGACGATGGATGAAAACAGGCCCACGGTATCACCCGTCCAACGCCATTGTGGATGCCGGAGGCTCTGCTGAGCTGAGGAGGCGTTTTTTGATTTTTCTTACGACGCCATATACGTAGGCCCTCCGAACAGCCGGTTTTGGGGAGGGGAAGAACAAAAAAGAGGGTGAAAGGGGGTGGTGGAAGGCACCTGGACATCTCGATTTGTGGCGAGAGCCTCGTGCAAATGATCATCCTCGTGCGACATAAGCGGGATACCGCTCGAGTTTGTAAACACCCCTCGCGGACAAGTAATATCAATAATTGATCATTGATTGATGTGTGTGCCTGTGGTGTGTGACCGCGCTGTGGCGGGTGGGTGTGAAGCGTCAATGTAGTCGAATCTCCGATCCGCTTCGGATGGTGGGCTTGGCTGGAGAACTTCGGGATGAAAAATGGATGGAGTTCACGTTGAGCATAGAAATGACGAACGTCAATATTCATTCAGACTTGTCGATTTTCGAAGCACGGATCTCGGATAAGTGTGATCGATTGATTCATCCCATGTGCAACGAACCCAGCTTTGCCTTGGAGTGCCACAGGAAGCATCTCAAACAGGGCTCTGGGTTCGCCTGAAATCCACACACCGCATTGCTTCCAATGTCCAAGAGCTCACAACAAGTGATTGTTGATTGCATTGGACAATAACGGATTTCCTCATCTCAGGATGTCTACCCACAAAAGTGTCATTACTGTCTGAGCTGCACTTTCAACCTGGTTGCATCCCGTCTTACATCCACCCCGGCGACGAAACAAAACGAGACCGGTGTCAACGAGTGAAAGGAATAAAAATAAAAAAAATAAAAAATAAAAAAAATTTTTTTTTAAAAAAAAGTGCAGCTTTGCCTGCAACGAAAACACCCTGAAGAACAGGCCCGGATAAATTGTGTCATAGGAAACGCAATGCCGGTCCGATAAGTGTCTTGGCTGGGTTTCTTCCGAGTTATCCTGAACCCGGTAACTCGTGTATCGACCCGAACAATTTATGCCCAAGCCAAAGTGGCCTCACAGGAGCTTGATTCAAGATTGGTTTTCCTGCAGAACCTGCCCATTTTATTGGGCCTTCGAGTATTTGATATCCATCATCAAACTCGGTGCTACACAGTAGGGTAGGTGTAGGAGGGAACCTGGAGGTAGATAGCACATCAATATCAATGCAAACATATATATTAGGACCTCTTATTATCTCTGGCCAGCCCGTAAATCCAAAAGCAACCACCAAGTTTCTACCTCGAGCCACAGAGTATAACAAAACAAAAGCCAAGCGGACGCCTCCCCTCGCTCTACCGTCTTCATATTCATCTATTGCAAAGAGTTTTACTTCGGAGACTTAACGTAGTGCCAGAGACATTACCTAGCCTAGCTTATTATGTCTTTAAATATTGTATGAGAGCCACCTTTGACGGCCATACACTCGCTATATAAAATCAAAAAGACACTTACATCCCTGGCAGAAGTCGAGATCATCTTAAGGGAAAAGAAGGACAAGTTTTCTACTACTATTAAATCCATCTCTCACGCTTCCAACGACCCAAATCCAGGCCGTCCCTCCTTGATGGCCGCGCCTCCCGTTTACCACTAGCTTTGCTCCCGTCACTCGATACCTAGGCACCGGATCACAGCCTCTGTCTAAGCTGTGTAATACTTGGGCGCTGTAGGACTAGAACCCAAGCCCTCCGGGTAACGGGAGGCAATGAATGCCTTGGGCCCTCTCACTAATTGGTCTTCTGGTGGAAGTGCAAGGCGTTATTATCTCAGACTTATATGACGATTACGGGTCTTTCGGGCGTAGTGTGGAAAGTGCTATGAGGAGCGGAAGAAGAACGAGGGGAAGGCACGATATGTTAGGTTGTGTGAGTTGACTGTAGAACGGGTTCTTTCTTGGAACTGGGATCCTCGGGTCGTGGCTTATGATCGGTCTCGGACGAATATATCACGAGCCGGGTTTTGGTCAGATCTCTGGTTTGCCGTGCTGATTTGAGAGTGGGACTTATAAAGGCTGTGCCACGGTGATAAAGGATGCCCCCTCTTTGTAGATGATGATATGCTCTAGGCTAGAGCTCGCAGTGCTGCAAGAGTATTGCTCCTTGTTAGCGAGTTTCCTGATCTTGAATATGTGCTTTTTTTGGCTATCCGGACTGCTAAATGCTGGCGCTTTCAAGGGCAATCTACCAGTACGATTTGTCATGTTCCCGAGACGCTTCGAAGATATGGGCCAGTCCTGCGCTTCCAAACCACTGAAAACTGGTGAGACCTGCTTTTCGAGATACCACGCTGACGCTTAGCATGTTCTGGAACCGGAAGACCCATGTACTGAGAGTGTACAAGAGTAGTCCCCCTTTGAGAGCGGGTTAGAGGTACTACGATTCTTCATTAGTATGCTGGAGAGCTACCGGGGGCTTTAGAGCACCCGAGTGCAGGAAACAAGCGAGTTCCATCTAAATTTTCGATTCTATCGACATATGTAATGTACATTTCTTGGAGTCTCTTAATATACATATTCCCATTTCCATCTTCTTACAGCGGGAACTAGCACACTTCTATACCATCCCCTGAAAACCTATCGGTATAGCTTGGCCCACTTCGACTCCTTCTCAAGATCAATGCCCACAACCCTTATAAGACGCTCCAGAGCCTTGCCATCATCAAGCATCCACGCATTCGAGATGTCCAACTTATACTCGTCCCCCTGGATCTTGAGCGTCGCGAAGCCGCTTCCAGTAAGCGACTGCTTGAGCCCCCTCCACGCGGACTTGACACCCCGACCCAGATGCCTAAAAGGCGCAGACCAGATATGAGAAAGCTCGTACTTCCTCTTCTGCTCAAGCTCGAGCTCCTCAGCGCGCTTCTTCTCAATCCTCTCGACGGGAGTCAGATGCTCGGCGGGCGCCACAACGCGTGCAAGCATGGACGTTTCCGTATACGGCACCACGAGGGTCTTGGGCCTCATGAGCGGAAGCAGGCGCTTGACCGTGATCTCGAGGTTCAGGGGTGGGACCGATGACCGGGGTCCCGTTGCGGCGGCGATCTGCTGTGCCGTCGTGGGCAGGGCCCGAATGGTCTTGATAATGTTCTTGGACTTCAGGAGCCAGTAGGTACCCATGCACGCCATGGCGATGGCAATGATCGAGTACGACTTGCCGACCCACCATGATAGACCCTCAGGCGGACTCGTGTAGATCGTGATGTTGTACCCCGCATAGGTGAAGCAGAATATGGCCGTCATCCAAGACCCGAGCTTCATCCATGCGTGAGACGGCGCCTCGTAAAGAATGGTCGGTGTGTTCTTCTGCGCCAATCGCTTGACGAACGCATACGTTGAAGGATTGGAGTTCTTGAGGGGAGCTTTCGCCGCGTTGGCGGCCGGTCGGGTGGGGGTCGGTGTCTTTACGGCTCGTATCGGGCGCTGCGGCGCCGCTGCTCGCCGGAAGGCGGAGGATTGAAATGTTCGTAACGTCGGGAAGTGTCTTGTCGTTTGCCGGGGCAGTTGAGCTCGGGCAACGCAGACGAAGATGTTCGTCGCGGGACCCTTGGTGAAGGCAGACATGGTGAAATTGGGTCGGAAACGTTGACGTGCCGAGATGGTTTCTTTAATTGGGGCCTGTTATCCCACAATTTCGGCCTCCGCAAGTGTCTCCCCAAGCTTGATTGATGCGCTTCCTGCACCGAGAAAAAACTGGCGTGACACGATGTGAAGCTGTCGCGGAAGGGGTTTAAAAAAAATTATTAATAAGTCCCAAATACTTGGGTACATCGACCCTGGCTAAATTCCGTGCTTTCGATGCACAGACTGGATTGGTGGATCCTGCTTCGGCGCTTTTCTGCTTCCTCAACAACTTTCAGCGACATTTTCGTCGAGCTCCGTAAGCTTGTCTTCACACCTACCCCCTTCTTTGCGCGACAAGAAATATCCCCATTCCCTCCCCGGATCAATTGGAAACTTGACGCAAACATCTTCGTCCGCAATGGCCTCGCTCGCATCAGCATGTCGCCTTTCGGCTAGGGTGGCTAGATCTAGGGTCGTCAGTGAGGCGACGTTTCGAGGTTAGTTCCAACGCTCCGATACGGAGCTATCCTCCCCAACCTAACAACGAAGGGGGGGACATACAACCCACCCCCTCAAAATACCATGATCAAGGAGAATGAAACTTGGAATTGGGTCTAACGCGTGCATTTTCTTGCGACAATTCTAGGTTACCAAACCTCGTCGAGATGCCTAGCTGCCCAGAACTTCACCATGCCCGCCCTCTCCCCAACGATGACGGAGGGTAACATTGCGACTTGGAAAGTAAAGGAGGGCGATTCCTACAGCGCAGGCGATGTGCTCCTCGAGATCGAGACCGACAAAGCGACGATGGACGTCGAGGCCCAGGATGACGGTATCCTGATGAAGATTGTCCAGGGCGACGGCACCAAGGCGGTGCAGGTCGGCACGAGGATCGCCGTCATGGCCGAGCCCGGCGACGACATCTCGACGCTCCAAATCCCCGCCGAAGGCCAGACTGGCGCCTCCCAACAATCCGGGGCTCAAGCGGAATCGAAGCCCGCCGAGCAGGCGGGCGAAAAGAAGGCGGCAGTGCCCCCAAGGGCGACGAGCGGCAAGGTGCACGAGCAAAAGTATCCTCTAATGCCGTCTGTTCTTGCTCTTCTCAAGCAAAACGGCGTCGAGGAATCCGTCGCCAGTCAGATTACGCCAACAGGCCCCAACGGCCGCCTACTAAAGGGTGATGTGCTGGCGTACCTGGGTACCATCAACGCCGAGACCCCGGCCCAACTATCCACCATGTTCGACAAGCTCGCCCACCTTGATCTAAGCAACATCAAGGTTGCCCCCAGGAAGGAGGCTCCCAAGGCACAGAAGCCCGCCAGCCCCGCACCTCCCGCGGCGCCCCAGAAGGCGGAGATCTCCATCCCCATTTCCATGTCAAGGGTTCTCGAGATCCAGAAGAAGATTCACGGCTCCGTCGGAACCTTCCTCCCCATCTCCACCTTCATATCCCGCGCCACCGACGTCGCAAACGACGAGCTACCTCCCTCCTCCCGCAAGCCTACGGCCGACGAGCTATTCAACGATGTTCTCGGCATCAAGAACCGTGCAGACGGAACGAGGGGTGCCTATAACCCCAAGATCCATGCTCTTAGGGATCCTGCCTTCGTTGCTAGGAGGACAGCCCCTTCCAAGCCCTCTGATATTATTGATATTCTCGCGGGTTCGAGCAAGAAGGCCCGGCCTGCTGCTGCCTCGCTGGCGACGCCCGGGCTATCGACTGGTACCAACATCTTTAGCCTCACGGTACCCAAGGCGGAGGAGAAGAGGGCCACGGTTTTCCTTGAGCGCGTCAAGCTGATCCTAGAAAACGAGCCTGGGAGGTTAGTATTGTGAGGGGATGGGGGCAGGGTTGTCACGGCGATGTATCGGAATGGATGTTGAATAAACAGCGAAGCATTGTTATTTTTTTTTTAAGTGGTCGGGATATCAAATTCTCCTTTATCTCCTTCAATAGTATCTTGTTCTTCTTCTCCTTATTTTTTGTATAATTCGCTCTACGTACGATTATGAGTTCTGCTGAAGAGGCTATAAATAAAACTTCTAAGGTGTAGCCATTCGCTTGGCGAGGGAGGGTATCTAAACAATCTTGTCCACTTGTTGCATCCCGTGTATCTAGAAACAAATCCTAGAAATGGCATTCCGCCTCTTCAAAACGACTTTATTCCGTCTTGGGATTACCTATCAGGATATCCCTATCCTCTTCCCAGCCATCCCACGTCGGTGCATCAAAGCCATTAGGCCTCGTAGGTCGCAAATACCCGATGCTTAGGCCCTTAATCCTCAAGGCCTCCCGCGGCCATCTCACTTCGGCAGCGAAACCTTTGCTCCAGGCACTCTGCATGAAATCCTCCGTAAAGAGTTCAGGATAAAGTAGTTTGACGCTTTGCAAAGCGCGCTTACCTACCTCATCGACGGAGTCGTCGTGCCGCAAATCAAAGAAGCAGGGACTGTGTTGCGCCACTAGCCTATCTTGCTCACTTCGGGGGAGTAGGCCGAGTGAGAGGACGAGGAGATCGTACTGCACGAGACTCGTGCGGCACGCCCATGAACCTCCTTCTGTAGCTCGACGGTAAAGCCCTGTCAGGGCGGCAACGCAGCCGAGCACGCCGGTGCCGTAGTCGGACATTGGGAAAGGGGGGACGACAGGCTCGTCGAGGCCCATGAAGCGCCCCTGTTCCCATGCTACGCCGGTGACGCAATCGGCAATTTGCTGCCAACCCGGGCGTGAGGCCCACTCCGCCTCGGGACCCGCAACTCCGGTGCCTCCGAAGCAATCCTCGGCAACGTAGACAATGCCCTTACCCCGACTTCGAGCTAGAGCCGTGAGCTTACCGGTACCGTATCCAAGTCGGTCGAGGGACCCGGGGCGGTAGCCATCGATGATGACGTCAGCAGAGGCCAGCAGCGACTCAAACACGGCGCGGTCATGGGGATCACGTAGGTGTAACGACGTCGTATGCTTGCCAGCATTGACATCGACCTGGAAGAAAGGGACATCTGGCAAATTTGATGATGTCACCTTGAGAACATCGGCACCATGAGCGGCGAGGGAGCGGCCGATGGTAGGGCCTGCAATTACGCGGCACAACTCTAGGACACGGATACCTTGGAGGCACTGAGGAGGTAATGATGGATCTCGAGGCAAGTGACCGAATGGGACAGGAGGTGTAGACGTGTCGAGACACCGGACGGTAAATGGAGGCAGGCTGGCTATTGCCTTCCCATGAAGAGTTTGGACAAACTGGTTTGGCTTCAGAGCTTGTACGCCAGCTTGTTTCTCTTTCTCGTTCATTGCCTCCAACTGCCCGGCTGTAAACTTTCGGACTGCACTTCCTATTGTATCTAAACAGTCACGGTAGTCTGTGAGTTCCGGGCAAAATGCCGGCAGGCCGAGCATTTGGAGCGTCCGACTGGCTTCAAGAGACCCGTGAATGTGGTAGAATTCCCCGGCGTTCCTAGTCCGATACAAGTTGGCAGAGAGCCGCCTGTAAAGGATAGACTGGGCCTGATTGTAATCCGTATCTATGTAATTCATTAACATTTGGAAACTTCAGTCACCTAGCTTGGTTTGGGGGCAGTATACCAACCAATTAGCTTTTCTCTCACTCGTAAGTCCGCCTTTGTCAACCCATCCACTGTGGTCATGTACGCGGACATGAGGAAGCAAGCTACCTTCGTCACGTCGACAGAGATCGCCCTTGATCTTTGTCCCAGGCGCAAGTCCGCAATGGTGGAGGCCACACATGCCTCGAGGCCTCTTATCGCGGAAACAGTCTCATTTTCCTTCAAAGGACAAGGAAACACTGTGAAATCACCCCTTGTAGATGAAGAGATGAATGTCACCTCCCTAACATTGTGAAGGGCAGCCTGTGGGAGTTCAGCTTGACAAGTGGCGATGAGAGCCTCCAGTGCTGCGTTTGCGCTCGTCGCCACAGAGTAGGCAGGCGCATTTGCCATGCAACCGCAGGAGGCAACCATGACAGAGTATAGCCTAAGAAACTTTGAGTCAAAAGATGCTCCCCGGGGGAGGACTCAACTTTATTCCACCTAAGCTAGGTCGAGAAGGTTGAGAGAGGTGGGTCCATGGCGTCAACGTTTATATACCAGCGCGCTACAACAAACAGTAGTAGAGACGACGAGCCTTGTCTTAGTCGAACATGATGCGTGGTGAAGATGCTCATTCGCTGTCCAATGGCAAAGTTTCTGCTTGTAGCATAATATTTTAACGCTAGATCTGACAGTTTACTCTTTATGGGTAACATCGCTGCGTTCGAGGCACGTCATGTGCTGAGGGCGGCCCATTTTGGTTTGCGATGTATGGTCGAGTTACTGTCGAATATCAATATTGACGTGCCCATCCATACTCATGGAAATACGGACCTTGAGGGTGGTGTGCCGGTTTGTGCATATTCGAATCATATATCGAATATGATAGATGATAATCATACCTCACCTTCATCTGTAGGGGAACAGAAACGGCGTGAGGCTTACGTTCCCAACCTGATTTACAAACACAAGGTCCGAATCAAGAAAGATCAGCGACTCAAAAGGTGGCCATGATGACCAAGTTGAGATAGCCGTACAGCCTTAGCTTCCTCTATCATCTTGAAGGGAGTTTGGGGTGTCAGCCCGATCAATGCCTCGAACATCCAAGTGCCAGGCAGGATCACCTGCATACACCATTTTTGGTTGGACACAATGAGACGGAACACAGAAAATCTGTCCCGCCACAAGATGGGAAGACGTAAAGCTGTACCCATGAATTGACGTGATGGACCAAATTGAGGGATTCCGGGGCTTTCCTTCGAAACAATGCATCAATCGGTCAAACCGACTTCAGCTCATATGGACCCAAAACCTTGGCGAATAATAGGGGGATCTGGACCGAGTGGGAAGCCGTTGCATCGTCTCAGAGGGGTTGTAAAGTCCACGATTGGCCAATGGAGCCTCGTCGCCGGTAGCTGAGACCGGCTTCCCGAGCGTAGCGTTGAGAGAGCCGCGGGCCCGGTGTTGCCGGGAGGGAGTTGCCACCACTTGACTCGGTTCGAAAACGTCCGCCTCGTCTCTGCAGTCAGGATGGCAGTTGATCCTGTCCACCTCTGGGCGGGAAGTAGTTCCAAGCGGGAAGAGAAGTTGCGCTAAATCCGGGAGGGTGGAGACGAAACGGGATACACCCGCAGAAAGTAGAACGCTTCTGCGATCTTGGACAGAGGAAATATTCTGAGTCTCCTCGTGTGCTGGACAATGGTTTCCTGTTTTGGGTAGAAATCGAAGACGCTAGTCTTCTGACATGCATCTTCAGGATCGCCAGGAAGGAACATTGAAGTTTACTTGGACTTCGTACCTGCAAGCCTTTCCGTCCTTGTCGGGTTGCATAATTCTAATGCGAAGCCCAGCAACAGCATGTTAAATTCTGATTTTAACCTCTTGTGAATTCCGTGGTGCTTGACCTAACTATCGCGGCGCTCAAGTGCTTTGGTATTTTTCATGTTGTGCGAAGCGAACATTGAAGCGATCAAAGTGAGGGCTGGCCTTGCACTTGCCAGGGGAAGTGGATGAAGGATTGAGGTTCTTTTTAGGTGCATTATCCGATGTCATCCTTCATCCGATGGTTGGACCCCGCTGTAAAAACGAAGTTTAGGTGCTCTTCTCGGAAAGCCTGGTCTGACTTGGCGGGCTGGCTCCACAGCCTACAGTCTCGGCTTCCCACAGCATTGTGAACTCCAGGCAAGCGGGTCGCTGTGTCCCACGCAGCAATTGATTCTACTTCGTACTTCGTAACTATTATGATCGCTGGAAAGCATGTACGAAGAAGTAGGAAACTATTATTAGTGTCCTTTGCATACTGGCTATGGCTAGACGGCTTTTGCGTCCCACTTTTCAAGTTGAGCGCCACAGCGATCTTGGATCGGACGCTCTTGGGGATTAATGGGGCATAACAGATCGTACCTGTTTCTCCAGGGTTACGATTTTGTGATTCCATTTGCCAATGTGGCAAGAACATGGGCGATCAACAGCGAAACACGCACATAAGTTTAGTGTCGTCTCCACAGGCTGCTCCCGCTCCTTCTATCCGCTTGACGTCTCTCAGGCTTCGATCCTTGTTCAACGCTCGCTCCACGACGTGGCGCTGATGCCTTGAGGTCTTGGTGGAGATCTGCTGGACTCGATCGTCTTGGCTGATGAGATCACCTCAAGTCTTCCCGCTTTTGTTTCTCTCACGCTTAGATTATGGCCAAAGAAAAGGGATGGCCCATTCAGACATTACTCGACCGGACGGATACAATGGGGTCATTCTAAACTGTTAGCGCCTCCAGCAATTTGAATAGGGATTGATTTTTCAGGATCAATCATCAATACTTCGTACTTTGTTGAAGAAAATGTTAATAAGGGATGACAGTGCAGTGCGTTGCACCGTGAATTGCCATTTTCCAATGTTTTATTGGTCTGCAAGCTGGCATTGGCAATAATAAAGTCCGAGATTTAGAAGCTCTCAAGCCCAAGCCCCAGAGTACTTCGGACGTGGTTTTTGAACTTCCCGCTCAGCCGAACATCACTTCCAGGATAGCCCCGGATTTAAGAATCGAAGCCTCAAAGAGGCGGGCGCATTCTGCGGCCTGCAGGCTTTAAGAGAGAGAAGAAAAAAACGCCGAGTTCAGTGTGCTAGTGATATTATTCGAGACTGAGGTACGAAGTACCTCGGTACTTCGTACTTCATGTTTCGTTGAACCTTGTCCACACACAACATATTGGTAAGATCGGCCATGGCTGACTTGACAGGATTGAACAATGAAGTACAAAGTACTCTAAGAGTTGGTACCTCGTACACATGACTCTACAATCCAAGGGCACTTGACTCAAGACCCTTCGACAGGCTTCTGAGAAAGGCCTCTCAACTATCATATCCTGGCTCATAAGAACTAAGGCTGGCGAGACGATCGTGGCATGCATACCAGATGTCCGTCCTCCATGCTGCACGTAAGATGGTGATGGTGACAGGGGAAGGAGCGCTAGGATCCATCTCTTGTATTACCTACTCTTTCGAGGTGCTCTAAGAATACTTGGTGTATTCGTATAATATATCATTAATACTTCAATGATCAAGAGATTCGTTTCTGTGCACTGCCAATCATTACTGCTTGAGGCCAACGAGGTGCTCCTGTCATGAAGTACTACCCCACAGACTCTAAATCTTTTTGCTTTTTTTCTTCTTCTTTCTTTTCTATTTCCCCTTTCCCTTGATGCGTCATCTCCCATTGTACATCGCGTATTGCCAAGAAACTCGGTGAAGTTGAGGTAATGTCCTGGAGGCTAGAATAACTGTGCTTACGGAGTACTGCGTCCTGAAATCCCGTTGAGATGGGATTGGTAATGTTGCGCATTACTACCAGGAAAGAGCAAGCAGTCTCGTCGTGTTGAGCTCTTGTACCACATAAATGTTGCGTATTCCGATTTCAATTCACTCTGTTCCCCAACCATTAATTCTATATTTCTTTCTCTTCCTCTTCTCGTCGAGCCCCTCATGTTCTCCCTCTCTCTTATGCTTGGACTTGGTACGCCTGCCTCTGACGTCCAACAGTGTGGTAAATTATGCTTTGATGGCGATTAGCCAGCCAGCTGACATAAATATCAATTATCAACAGACATGAAATTAAGTCCGAGTACTCTGTACTTCTATGAAACTGACGGTAATTGCTTTGTACTTCGTACACGAGTAGGAGTGTAGTAATAGTCTATTACTTTCTGGAGCTTGTGGATATAGAGAAGTTATCGAGATTGATCTGCGCAAGAGCGGGGCAGGACGAACTCGTGCAGCAGAGGCTACAGCTGAAGTTGCGAATCGAGGGGGAATTTACTCGACATGGATGAACTTAGCGCCAGGTGGTGCCGTAATAATTACTTCGTAATGCACTCCTCCCCATGGACCCCTGTGGCGGGGAGGGCTGAGGGAGTGGAGCCGTGCTGCTACACTACGACCTTTAACGTATCTCAAGATGGTTGGGGTGCAACACAATATCAAGATCAACAGGAGGATGGGTAGGTACTTCAACGTTGCTTTCCTCTCCTAACTCTTTCGCCCGTCAAAAAAATGCGTCTTGGAAGGCCTCATCGCCGTCACGCCCACAGACGAGGCTGGGGAGACTACAAGTAAATGACAAGTACTAAAGTATATTTGTGCTTCAAGTCAGTATGGTGGTGGCTTCTGCAAAGAGCATGGCGTACTGATACAATGTAGCAGCACGAGAACACAGTATCAAAGTCTATCCAATTTCTAAATTTGACAACATCATTAGATTTGTGTGCGTATGTGTGAAGTACATGAACAGACCAACACTTGGAGACGAAATGTTCCTCATCGAGTCACCCAAGCCTCCCCAAGTTATCCCAGCTTTCCCACGCAGGGTCCCAGTACATTGATATTTTAGTAATATCATGTTACTTATGAAGTCGTAATTTCGAGAACGAACTTGAATACTCAGTAGCTTCATAGGAACTTGACGTGAGTACATAGAAGATATTTGTGCATGTGGACGAAGTATATGCGAAGTGTGTAGCTGGGGGTATGCCCCGTACACTACAGCCAACTGCATGAGAGAAATCTAGACTCCGAGCTTGGCCAAGCTCTGACTCCAGCTGGCTGCTGAGTCCCCATTGCTTTTTGGTCCCCAAAAGAGGCGCAAAGTACGTACTCAGGCGTGCATACATCTCTATCCTCTGCATCACCTAGTCCAGTCCCTTCTTCGAGTCACCAATCTCTTCACTGGAGAAGTCTTCAACGAGAGCTTCAGACGGTCAACTTGCCTCAGCGCCCCGATATTCCTTTTCGGCCCGGCTCTTAATTCCAAAAGCTCGACAGCAGGGAAGAAAGGTGCTCGCCTGCAAGAGGATTTGCTCGAGTTCCCAGCAAACACACCATCGACACATCATTTCAGCATACTTCGTACTCCAAGCGCCAGGGTATCTGTGCGGGCTGTTGGCGCCCTCAATCACATCAATATCATTTAAAGCCTGGTCATTCGCCATCCTACAGACTGTCAAATTGTCAATGGTACAGTTCGGGGACTTTCACATCCGTCTCACCTCGCACACTCCCAGTCCAAGTGAGTCCAAGTGTCGACTCTATCGAGACTGACCACGGCCAGCTTTTGGGAAAGCTTTTCTGGGCTTTCTCCAAGTACGAAGTACTCACGTACCCCCCTCAGATATTGGCTGGACGGTACAACTGAAAGTACCATCTCAGTACATTTGCACTTGCCGTCGCCCTTCATTGTCGCCTATTAGTTATTACCGACGCAGGAAGCCGCTTTGAATGAGGCTGCTCTTTCTCCCATCTCAGAACCACCTGCATTGTTGCCCACCAAGACTAGACTGGGAAAGAGCACTCCACTACACAAGCTCACTTCGACCTAGTTTAGCCGAGTTGCGCTTTCTGCGACAAGACCCTTTCACCCTTGTGCCTTTTTGTTCTTCGCGCTACGGTCATCCCGGTTTTGCCTGCCGTGTTTGGTTTTATCTCCGGCCCCTGTTCCGTTCACCTCAACTCTGATATCCCGCCTCCCGCCTCCGGCCAAAGCCGCCGTATCCTAGAAAGCCCAACCCCGCTTCGACTAAGAATCTTCACCTCACCAACGTCAGGTATTGTGGACCATAATCGGCACCGGCATACACCTCATCTTATTATCCTCTTCGCGCTAAAGCCGTCCGACGTGGGATTGGAGACGTCACTTCGTGCTGAGTGTCAAATTTGGTCGTCGACATCATCAGTTTTCCTATCAAACACTGCCTCGAGCCGGCGCGTCTATGCCATAGGACGGCTCCCCTTTCACAGTATCATTGCGTATCTTCATCAAATGCTACCGAGTCTCTTTCAATTCAGGATTTGGCCTTGGTGACTCTAGAGGATCCGTCACGTTGGTAGCTTTTTTTTCGCTGCAGCTTTCGCGGATCCTGGCGACTGGGAGTGAAGGAAACCCAAATCGCTCAAGTCGGCAGCGGCCGGCTGCATGCGACTAGTACTGGGGCAAACTGTTCACGATTCTTTTCCGCTCCCCCCCCACCTTTGTACTATAATAGCGCTCGTTCGACTTCCATTCCGGCCAGGCCATTTTCGAACCCCCGCCGTTCACGGGCATCTGGGAGTTGTGGAGTAGTCTTTACCATCCGTCAACTTGAAATCGCATGCTTTAATTGTTTGGATGGTGGAGTTGGGAACGATCGCTAATTTCCTCCGTGCCCGAGACCGACCCAAACCAGAGCTCCGCTGTACCGGCAACAAGCTCCACCTAACCGGCTTCCAATCTACCGTGGAGCATCATTCCCTGTTCACGGATAATGTAATAGGCCTCCTGACCTCAGAAACACAGCTGCCAAGCAGGGATTTGGTGTTACAACAGGGAGGAGCTTGACTCCAGCCAAGTTCTCTTACTCATACTTCCTTCTCTTT
Organism: Scedosporium aurantiacum; assembly: GCA_000812075.1. Classification (NCBI taxonomy): domain Eukaryota; kingdom Fungi; phylum Ascomycota; class Sordariomycetes; order Microascales; family Microascaceae; genus Scedosporium; species Scedosporium aurantiacum. The sequence continues at coordinate 14,299 of JUDQ01000260.1, forward strand.
CTCGGGCGTGTCGCCCTGCTTACAGTACATTACTCTCGGGGTGCTTGGCTGTTAGCTTCTCCCCTCTGCTCTGCATCATTGCAGCCAATCTGACGTTCGGTCCCACACCCGATCATACTGATATTATCGGATGCCGGCGCATTCCCTCCGGGCCGGTGCACCGTCGCCGCCATGACTCGTCCCAAAGTACCCGACGACAAACGACAGAGAACAGCTCAGGCTTGTGAAACCTGCAAGCGACGCAAGCAAAAGGTGAGAGAGTTCAAGAAGAAGTAGCACGAGGTTCTGCCAACACTGTTGTCGACTACCGTTTGGTGGATGACTAGGTCTCTGTGCGCATGAAGATGTCATTGCACTTTTCATCTCCCATATTCCTTTTCGTTCGTACTGTCACTTTCGAGTTTGCGCCATGTCTCCGACTTGCTTCTTTTCCCCCACTTATATTTTACCCTCGCCCGCTCGTACATACATCACGCTTCACGCCGCTACCCCACCTCCTTCCCTTGTCCTTTGGCGCTGTTGATAAGTCGTCATATCATGAACGGAACCCTGTTGCCTTCACAGTAACTGCTATCCCTGCTCTAAATGCGTCGAGGCACATTGCTTTTGGAGGGCTCTGCCACGACCGTGCGGCGACATCGAAACCGGAGCTCAAATGACATTTTCGATACGGAGCATCTTCCTCGGTGGTACAATATGAGCGGACTTCCAGTCGTCGAACTCTTACTCTACCGCCACGGTACTATGCGAGCTTGTCCAGTGGCATTGCGTGGGCATTACGAACTGATCTTGTCACCGAGCCTGGTAAAGCAGCAGAACCCGCACTCGCCCTCCTCGCTATGTATTTCTTGCAATGGCTTCTCCCCGTCTACGGAAGCGAAGTGTCGTGGATGAACAAGTTCTTGGCTTTTGATCTCGGTGCATGTGATTTTGGGTTATTGCGACGGCTTCTAGAGACCAACTCGATGCTAATCTCTGATTCTAACAGTGCAACGGCTTACAACCCTGTTCGGCCTGCATCAAAAGGTCTTCACCATGCACCTACAAGTCTGAAACCACAGTCGACCCCGCCCCTCAGCAGAAAGCTTCATCGCCCACGAAACGAAGACTTGTCGAGATTTCAGGTACTACCGCCGGAAAACCAACTCTGAAAGATAACCAAGCGGTGAAGAAACCGGCTATCCGCCAGAACACTCTTCCCACTAAGCCGACTAGCCAACGACCGACGGAGACTGATGCGATTCCATTATCCAAACTCCCAGCAGTACCTGATGATGCTCAACATCATGCTCCTTACGAGTCCAACTCTCGGCAAAGCACCGTGTCGGGAGCAGATGACGAGGCGGAGGTCTTTACAGAAACAAGGCTGCTTCAAGCCCCCAATGGTCGACTCAGTATGTGCCCGTTCCATGACTGCATCTACCTACCGCTGGTTACTAACTAACTTCGTTCAAGTCTACCTCGGTGATTCTGCAACTCTATCCTGCCTCCAAATACTCAGGTTCATTGTGGGCGAGTTTGAGCCTTGCGACTTTACAAATGACCCAAGCCGCCATAAGATAATGGAGAATGTGATCGACTTCGACTCAAATCAGGAGCTCCCGGGTATAATTCCTCCTCCACAAACTGCCCAGGTTCTCCTAAATTCTTTTTTCACCAACGTAGGAACACTTCCCTTCTGTGAACAACTTACTTGCGAACCACCGCCACTAACATTTCTCCCCGTCCCATCAGACCCACGGCCTCTTGGATCTGTTCAACCGTACAGACTTTGAGCGCGCCGCAATTGCGTGTCTACACAACCCATTCATGGCAAAGCCGGGAATGCTAAACCTCATGTACCTCAATTTTGCGACTGGTCTTGTTCTTGCAACACCGAAGCCAGGAGATGACGATGACGCCATCGTCAGTCGTCTACGGCAATCTCAGATTGATGTAGCAGAGAATTATTTCCGGAGTACGCAAAGGCAATTGGATCCCCTAACTCTCCATGAAAAGGGAGACTTTTCGTCGGTTCAGGTGTTGTGCCTGATGGCCGTGTATTCCTTGTCAGTTTCGAGGCGGAACGCCGCCATCAAATACTTGGGTAAGACAACCCTGACAACTTCGCTTTTGCCACCTTCCGAGTAGTACTCGATGTGTGATGGGAGCGAACACCTCACTGCCACTCTCTATACTCCCGTGTGCCGGTTGGGTACTTTTGCTGACGAAAACATAAAGCAATGGCCGTTCAGTCTGCATTAACACTGGGCCTTCATAGAGGGATGCAAATGCAGTTGATCTTTTCCAAACAGGAGCAAGTTGTCCGCCGGAAGGTTTGGAGGAGTTTGTTTGTCCTAGATCGGTTCCTTGCAGCTGCTCTTGGGCGTCCGACACTTATCGCGGAGGAAGACTGTTCCGCCGATTCCCTAGAGGCGCTTCAGGAAGATCTTGGCGAGATGTCCGAGGACGATCGCTGCATGAATCTTGCAGTCGATATTGCACGGCTTATCGGGCGTATCTTGAAAACGGTATACGCTAGCAGAAGGGTGACGACGAAGTTAGCCCAGGAGTTCACGACTCACAGTCAAAAATTGGAGAAGCAGCTCCAAAAAGAATTCCACTGGGATCGAGCCATGGACCCCTCTACACCAACCCTGGAAGCGATTGCCATCCTCCATCTAAACCTCTTCCACTCTCATGCCGTGCTTCTCTACACACGGCCTTTTTTCCTCTATCTCCTCAAGAACGACCAGCTTGACAAGGTTCCGCCAACAAAGTTCAGCCAGCGGATGCAAAGATTTTCAAGGGCATGCGTGAAAATAGCGGAGCGCACTATCGAAATTGTGCAAGGCGCCCATCAAGCACGATATTTGCCACAGAGAAACCCATTCGTCACGTAAGTAGTTAGCTGTAGCGTCGTTCCGAAAAGTCGAATCGCAGACTTGGGCAATGTCCCATTGAGTCCGTGGCTGACCATCTGCAGGCACTTCCTCTTTGCGGCCGCCCTCGTGATTCTCGGAAACGAATTTGCTCGGCTGCATCCGAATCCGGGATATTCTAGGCAATTATCCAACGTCCTGTCCATAGTGGCATATTGCGCTCAGACCGATCCGCAGGCCCGTCGCCTCACCTACATACTCGAGACTTTCCGCGATGTAGTAGCACGGCGACACCGCTCGCAGTCATCGGATGCTGAAAGAGACCCCTCTCGTGCGGTACTCTATGCTGTATCTCCTAGGGACAGTATTGCTCCTTCATCTGGCCGTGTTCCAAAGATTGATACAGAGCGGTACAAGGGGCCATCGGTTTCAGACGGACTCTCTAATAGAACGCGAGTGCCTGTTGGATCTCCAATGGGATACCCACCTATAATGCCCTCACTCCAAGAGGCACCCTTTCCAGGCCCAACCAACGGCGCCTCGCCAGCGAGTTCGGCCAGCTACTCATTAAGAGGCGGTGATGCCTTGTCAGGGCGGCGGGCAAGTGATGTGAACACTCCCGCAGGGGAAGATGAAGTTAACCTCGACGCTCTCTGGCAATCAGCTCACGGAGAGGCTCATCTCAGTGGTGTTCCACTATATCCGACATTTCCAACGGGGCCATCCAAACCGATGCATTCGGAAGCGGGTTCGTTTGGAATGTATGACGCCTTCCTACATTCACAAGGTCGACCTTCATAAATAGCGGGCTGGACGGCGGCCAGCGCAAGCTTCTTGAGGGCTGCCCTAATTCGAAGCAAATAAATCTCGCGAAGGGGTATTGCCGGACGATACTCCAACAGCGGATATAGTGCAGAGGGGCCGTCACATATTGCTGCCCTTCTTCCTATACCGCACTTTGGCGAGTTTCCAACCGACCAGTTTCTTCGGTCTTCTCAATAGCTACGCGGCATATCTATCGTCTATCTTTGTGTCACCTAAGCTGCATAACATCTGCTGGAATCAGGAAGAGAGGGACTGATGAGAAAAAAAAAAGAAAATCCTAGAAAAGGGGTGACTGATGGTTTGGGGTTAGAATCGGCTGAGGCAAGTAGATTCATGATGTTCGATACCACATTGTTGTTAATTGAATAGGCTACGTAGCAATGGCTTTTCCTTGAAGTTCTTATGTTAAGGACACCCCATGTACTCATCTCGCTTGACGTAAAGGACGCGCTAGTCGTATTACATCGGATCCGAGCTCTTCCGCATAGGAGAATAATGCAGCCCAGAGTACATCCAAATGGGCAGAGATGCCCATCGCTTCGGCGACCAGACGGATATTCCTTCTTGCACTCTTACACCCGAGACAAGACAAAATAGTAGACTAGTGTCCACTTTGCATCCTGATCGTCTTTCCGGGTAACGAACTCCGCGATGAGATCTTCTTTCACAGCAAAAACGGTGTCATTCTTCAAGTGCTTGTCACCCTTGTCGAATATCTGTGTCGTCAGGGGCCTGTACCCATCGGCAGTCACGATGACATGAATATGGGCAGGCCTCCAAGGATGGCGATCGAGGAGCTTAAGGAGCAATCCGCTCGGGCCGTCGTCGGGAATGGGGTACGGAGCCGGACGGAGGCAGTAGAGGGAGTACTTGCCGGATTCGTCCGTCCGGAACCGGCCCCTCAGGTTGAAGTCGGGCTGGTCGGGATCCTGCTGCTCGTACATGCCGTTCGGGGCGGTGTGCCAGACGTCGACGATGGCGTTTGGAATGGGGTTCCCGCTGCCGTCGATGACGCGGCCGGAGAAGTGGGCGAGATCCTTGGCGAAGGCGTCGCGGGTTTCGGGGGCGACGATGCTCGCGCCGTTGGGGAGGACGGGCGCGTCTTTTCTGTAGAAGGGGCCGAGGATGGCGGAGGAGGTCGAGCCTATGGAGTCTGGAGAGGATTTTTGGAGAAGCTTGGAGGAGATCTCATCGACGAGGGACTCTAGGCCGAGAATGTCGCATACGAGCTGAGTTTCGTTGCGTCTATCATTGGACATTTGCCCGGCTTCATTGATCTATAAGTGCATCGTCGACGTTTAGTAGGGTGTCCAGGTATTGGTGGCGGTGGTTCTGAGTGATCCAATGGCGCTTTATAAAAAGGGAAAGGGGTGGGTGGATCATACAAACTCAACGGCAGACATCCACTCGGCGACCGTGAGGTCTACTTCTCGAGCGAAGTCGTGGAGATGGCGGAGAAGGCTTGGCATGATTTGCGCGATTCTCTTGTGGGCATTGGGCCCTGTGGCGGCAATGACTTGGTCCGTGAAAGTCGGATCGTAGCCATGGCTGGAGGTCTTCGCGGTGGCAGCAGGTGTACTCATTGTCGTTGTTTGGGGGTGATGAATGCCTCTCGGAGATGGTTGAAGTTCAAGTTATCTATCTGGAAGAGGATCGCGACGAAGAGTTTCTCAAATATCAAGGCAGATATGTGAGAGCGGAAATTGAGACAGACTGTTCGCTGGCTCACTTCTTCTCTGGGGAAAGGGGGATTTTGACTGTAGGATAAAATAACCTCGAGTCGGATAAAACGCCGTGATGAGTCCTCTATCTAACACTTACGCCGAAGTCAAGGGGAAGCGCTAGGCTTTAAAAGATCTGGTCTCCGTCCAAATCACGACAATGATACGCAGTAATGATCCTGGTATTGTAACCAAGCGCGGCCTCGACTGGTAGCTGCGTTCATCACGCCATAACGCTGCAAGAGACGATGTTGAGGTAAAGGATGCGACTTGCGTGTTCGCTTGGTCATGATGAGAAATATATAGAGGTATTCCTGGATCACACCCCAAAACATATCTGGAGGCCCGCGCGGGCGCAAGGCAACATGATGTCGAGACACCTCGAGCTGTTCTTGCGTTGCAACGAGATATCGACGGTCGCCCGGTCTCATCAAGCCATCAAGCCATCCCCCTCGTTCTACCCCAAGCCGTAAGGAGCGTCCACGATGGAGTTGTCAGAAGTGACAGGGATTTTGTTACGGGGAAGATGCTGGTAATGCGAGAGAATATGATACCAGCAGACAGAGTTAATTCTGTTCCTGTTGCTGCTCCCTTCCCTTCCGCCTAAGCATACAGCCATACCCTGCCAAACCCTGCTTTACACCTAGGTAATGGTTCCGTCTCTCATGCGCCTACAATCTGCCCGCGAGAGAGGAGACAGGCAAGACGGGACTTCTTCGTATGTTTCTTCCACAACATCAGGCAACTCTTTGACGAGCGCGCATTAGGATTTCTCGGCTAATTCTATTTATATCTCGAGGAGAAAGCAAAGGACGTCAAGTTCCCCAACGTCAGAGATGATAGGAGCTAGGGAAGTGTTCTTGTGGTAGTAGCAGCAAGGTATCACCCAACGGTCCCCGCACGCCGCGGCATCGGGATGATACCATGTAAGGGGCACCCCAGTAGAAGACCGCCAATCCAATGACAGATAATTGTCAGTTAAATGGGGAGCTCCTCCGCCGATATCAGCGTCCCGTCTCCGCCGCTTCATGTGCGGGAGCATTCCTGCTCGGCCGCGCTTTGACCGGGGTTTGAAAGGAGTTGGGGGCCACCTTCTCCCCAGATTACAACGTCGATCACGCCAGTTTCTTCCACATCCCCACGTGGGATTTGCCGAGTGGCAGTACCGATTGCGAGTCCCGGCCGTTTTCCCGAGTAGCCAACGAGAGAGCGGAGGACGTTTGATGGAGTGCCCCCCGAGGAGAGGTGTGCTTCCTTCGGTCTGCCCACTTTTTTTTTTTTTTTTTTTTTTTTTTTTTTTTTTTTTTTTTTTTTTTTTCGCATATTGAACGCCAGGATGGCCGGCAAGATTCCGATTGGATTGCTAAAAGTGAGAAAGGGTTGTGCAGACAGCTTCCAACTACGAAGTAGGGTAGCCGGCCAAAGGGAGAGTTTAAGCTCAGGTGAATAACTGTTATCAGATATCTCGAAGCACAGGAAAGCCAGGAACTCGGGATTTCCCAGAGAGAAATGACTGAGATAACTTTGGTGTTTACCTCTATGGGGAAAATATGAGAGGTCTGAGGTGTACCATAATTCAGGGTCTATCCTAGCTCATAAAACTCCCACTGGCCCATGTTCCATCCTTATATCCGCCACATTATCCGCGGACGGGGACGCAAAAGGAGTCAACCCGTGGCATTTGAAGATTGCCTAATACGAGGGGCTCGACATTCCCTGATCGGGGGGTTTCCTTTGGCTCTCGTTCGATTGAGGCAGAAGATTGGGTTCAGTTGCAGGGGCCCCCTAGGTCCGGAATTGGAGTAATGCCCTTTGCTTCAACGGTTATAGTTTCATCCCCGCAGGTGTCTCTTTCACCGGCCTTGTAAGGGAGTTACGAAGAGACAGTCTATTCCGAGGGAGAGTAGCCATACCATGCGGCAGTGATTGAGAACCCCATGGCGTTCCCTTTCCCCGTATTCCATAATACCCAGCTGTACACTTGCGGCCCGGGCGTTGGCGGCCCGAAGATCCGATGTAGTTAAAGAGTTTATAGTAAGGCGATTTTCATGTTGAAAAGCTCTATAGGTTAAATAGAAGTGCCCAACGCGTATATGTCTAACATATAAACAACTTAACTGCAGTGGGTGGTGTAGCCCGTTGGCGCAAGCAAGAAATGTTCACTCCCCTCTCCGCCGTCAGTCATTTTTGCTTCTTGTTTCAACATCAGTGCGCAGTTTTCTCCCCTCACGTAAAGTCCTCCGACCACTTTGTCGTCCGAGTTGCCCTCCCAGTCCCGCACCTCCCGGAGCTCGGAACCGGCACCCTTCGCAGCGCCTACAATCGCCGACTTATACTCCAAGAAGTCCAAGTCTACTGGTGGTGGCCTCCACAACTTTAGTCGAAGACATTCCTCCAAGGCCGCAACCACAACCAAGACCGTCACCCCGGCGAGCACTGAGACTACAGCCAAGTTCCCTACCTTAACCGCGACAACGGTCACGTTTCCATCCACCCGAGTTGTTTCGTTCTGCACCATTACTTGCGCTGCTCCATGACTCTCCAAGAAGTGGTCAAGCAGCAGCTCCAGCCCCTCCTCGATCCCATGGAGCGCGTCGACAGGGTTGATACTCCGGCGGCCGTTTCGGGCGCGCACGTTGTCGATGTTACGGAGGAACGAGTCACCCAAAACTGACGTATACAGAGTCGTGAGGGTCTGTGACAAGTAGCTAACCCCGAGGAACGCAATGTTAATCAACGCTCCGGTGGGGTCGATGTTCCCTGGGACTTCTTCGGTGGGCGAAACCGTGATAATCTTGTCCGCCACGTCGACCGTTACGCCGAACCTAGTTGGCGTGAAGGTTACCTCGCATTGCACCTGATTTAGCCTGTCGTAGCTCTCCCCCGCGACGAAACCATACATGTACCGCGACTGGTTGTTCACGGCGGCCAAGGCGGTGACGAAATCGCTCACCAGAACGCCCCAGGTGGGGAACCCAGCCCAGGCGCCGTTTGGGAGTGAGCCGTGTGCCCAAAGCCCCGTCGGAGCGTAGATTCCTTCCGGTGTGGGAAATACACCGAGCTTTGCGAAGGTGAGTTGGCTTGACGTGTTGTATTGGCATGACACCTTGGAGTGATATCCATCTTCGAGAAATGTATAATGTAGGATACGAGCTTTGGTAGTGTCCTCCGAGCCATCTGGTTCGAGAAGGCCAACAGAGGAACCGACACCGTACAATCGTCCTTGGTAGGCGAAACCTGTGTTATCCAGCTTCGGGTGGCGTGGGACAGACTCGTCGCGGGAGGATGCCTGCCCCGCAGCGTTTAGGAGTAAACCAGTCCTAGCTGCAGCAGATAGTGGAAGCCGGGTAAGCACTAGCCGGAGAACTAATTGATCTATTTCGGGAGGAAACGCACTTACTCTTCCACGCAAGGTAGCTAAAGGTTCCCAAATCTACTGTTGCCCCGAGGAGTTGATCACAAGGAACCGCGGGGGCGCATAGAGTACCCCATAAGTCCGAGCTTGGTGCGCCGAAGCTGGGAATCTGGACTTGCGTTTGGTAATTCGAGGTTGAGATCTTGGGCGTGAGTGAGCCAGCCCAGAGGGCTGCCGGAATCTGGAGCAACAGCAGCCAGACGAGGGTGGTCCAATGTTGCCATTCGAAGACTGGAATTCCCTCAACTATCGCCATTCGAACCCTCAAGGTGTCGAGGGTTATTGGCTTCGAGTGAGACAGGAGTCGATCGAGGGTAGTGAACCGTATGAGGCTCTTGGCGATATGAGTCTGGCTGATGGCCGCCACAGTCGCTGTGATTTGAACTCCGATCTGGATATATACCCGGTTATCCTCGACCCACCGCACCAAGGCGTCATCGGTGAAAGTCCGATTGGACAGCCATAGTGTGACGCCTATTGAAGCCAGAGAGGCTATCACCGCTGGACTCAAGGACACAATCTTCCATGGGACTGGCATGATTGTGGAATCCAATGGATAGGGAAGAATGAAATAAGAGCGGGATTGCAGACAAATAAGCCACGCTCAGGCAAGCCTAAGAGCTCCGATATCACAATGATCATAAGCGACGAGGTTGAGTAGTAGTTTGAAGGTTGGGTCGATTCTCTCTACGTATCTACTCGAGGACGAAGCCCTTTAAGAACTGCTTTTGCCTGGCATGGCCATTGTGAGTCCCAGCCTCCAACTTGCGGTGCAGGACAAAATCCGAGCTGCGCAAGGCTTTCCCTCGTGGTCCATAAAGTTCTCACTGCGGTCGCGACGTACACCTTAAGTGAGGGTCTGCAGGGGGAATTCCTCGCGCGCATGCTACATCCTTGCAAACCCAATCATGATAGCGACGAAAGTTTTCAGCTGAAGCCTTCAGACGGATTGATATGCGCTTCCAGAGAACTTTGGACCATTTAAAGAGCCCAATCCTCTATGGGCCGCAAGCAAGGCCGGAACCTGGCCCAGCGCCAAAAGACGCCAAGACCGATCATGCAGCACAAGCCCTGCAAGGCTGGTTTTATTGACTGCCTTTACGATCAACTAATACAATCACTGCCACGAAGTCCCACAAAGGAGCGTAACCGAGGTGTATTGTTCCTTAGGTTGTGAGGTGGTGGAGTAGTTGAAGAAGCCTTCGCTGCTGTCGGGAGGAAGAATCCTGTTAGAGTCGTGAAGGGTCGTCGAGTTATCATGACTGGTTGATAAGATTTCGGGCACAGAGACTTGGTGAACAAGGACAGGGGTAGCGACGAAGCCACGCTCGTGGCGACGCCGCGATTTGTGGGAGAGGCACGCCTCACTCTTCCAGGGCTATTGATTTGGGGCCAGGGACTGCCTCCCTGAAATGCGAAGACGAGAGAACCCGGTTGAGACCGCAACGGAGGGATACCTTATCCTATTACTATGGGGCGCTTGCTCCCAAGAATCTGCGCCCCAATACGTGCAAACGGGCTTCTTAAGACTCGAACCGTCGTATCATAGGATTCTCTCTAAGTAAATGAAACTTAGAGCCATATTCCTCTTTTCTTGGCCTAAGACGAAGACATTGAGAACTCATTGTTGAAATATATAGATCGATCGCTTTTGTCTAAAAGTACAAAATCAATGGATAAATGTCTACAGGTAGGTTCGCTGAAAAGGATCAATGTAACAACACCATTCTCCCATACGCCAGCGGCGTCTCGAGATGCCATTTCCTCACGCACCAGAAAGCATGCATCTTTGAACGACTGAAACCAGAAATTTAACTCCTCACCAAGACTCCGGTCCAAAAGTCTGACCCTCGGGGACCTTCGCCTGCACCGCTCCACCTTTATAATCCAGCGTTGTTCTCACGATGTCATTTCCCCACCACGAAGGAGGATCAATGTTGTTCAGTGTGAACGCAAAGAAGATGACGAGCGTCGCGAGTGCCAGACCCAGATCTAGACCGGATGACGTGAGGAAATTGAGGCGCCTCCACCAGTTAAAGTAGCGTGAGCGGATGTGGTGCTGGAAGAGATAGCCGACCATGCCCCAGGTGAGATAGTTCAGCGGGGAAGCCGGAGGGATCATGCCGGCCCCGCCAAAAATGAGCGGGGCCATTAGATGCTTGGCGGGCGACATAGGCCAACGCTTGGAGGCGTAGTATATGATGATGGGGACAATGGCGCCGATGCCGAAGAAGAAGAAGAGCCCCGAGTATACCTGGCCTGGGGAAAACATTCGGGCTGGCCCAATGAGTCCCCAGATGACAGAGGCTGTTGTTTTCGATTCAGTTTAGTAAGAGCTAGGTTTCGAAGAACTAGGATGTAATATAGGGGAGGACTCACCTGCAAAGAATACTCGGCCACCTGGACAAGTGAACCTTTCCGGCTGCTCGAGCGTACATACCCCATTGATGCTAGAGAGGGCACCGTTTAGAACCATGATCTGGATGAAGCAAGAGAGTGTCGTGGAGACAACTTGAGCGAGGAACATTGTTCTAGGCGGTATCTTCATGTAATGGCCGAACTTGAGGTCGGAGATGAAGTTGAGAGCCTGGGACATGGTGATGTAGCCAAAAGTTTTGAAGCTGACAAAATGTTAGCTTAAATAACGTCGGAAAAAAAAAAGGTTGGGGATTAAGGGGCGAGAGGTGCGTAGTGGGCGATGCGTACATCATGAGAGCCAGAGGGCGTCCGGGCTGGATGTATCCATAGATGAACTCAGTAAGCACATTTAGGCCTATTTGATTATTTGTAATGGCTTGGATAATGCCAATGGGCAGTGAGAAGCCAAAGGAAATGAAGACCGCCAAGAGGAACGCCCACCAAGCGAGGTTCGTCTGGTATGCGGTGATGGTGTAGAAACCCATGGCCAGCATCTACGGGTGTCAGTATTACTGGAGAAAAGAAAAGGGGGGGAGGGAGTTGGATGCTGCTGTTACTTACAGCAACGAAGAGCGACATGTACCACCACCCTGGAGCTTCGGGGTACTTTCTCATCAGCTTCATATGGATGTCTGGTTTCTCGTTGGTGCTGTTCCGATACTGGCGCCAGATGCGATCGCCATTGTGCAGGTAGGTATACACTACCAACGAGGCAATGGCAGCGAACGAGAGACCGTAGGAGATGGCGAAAGTTGTGCTAATGAACAAAGGCGAATACTCGGAGTAAGCTTTCTCATCGAGAGTAAACTCCGGCGTCAGGATACGCGACGAGTTGTACTTGGCCCCAGTGTTGTCGTAAGTACCCGCATCGCTCATCGGGAGGTATTCGGAATACCAAACGCCGGTGTAGTGGAAGATAGAAGCCATGATGACAAAGAAGAGTACGACGCCTATGAGGGTATTGGCAATAGCATGCCTAGAATTCGCTACGTTAGCCTGCCGGCGCGAGTCTCCATTTTTAAGATTGACAAGCACATTTCCGTTCGAAGGACACCTACCATGGAGGAATGAGAGGGGAGCCAACAAAGCCAGCAACTTGCGTCCAGTCAAAGGTCATGGGAAGAATAGACAGCCCCGTGATACCACCAAAAAGTTGGTTAACAATCACATTATCCGGTGCGAGCCACGTCGGAAAGGCAAAGACGCTGAGGAACTGAGCAAAGTAGCCGGGGATAAAGTAGTATAGGAAAGCGGCAAGTGTGACATATCCGAACCACCGGTACCTAGGCATATTTCCACCAAGGACTGTGGGATCCGGGCGATCGCGTTCCTCATACATGGCGTTCATGAGGGTAACGGACACTAGAGTGCCCGGCCATATCATGGACGCAGGATACACTGAGAAGCATGTGTGAGCAGAAGTGCATCCTCCCCCCCAAGTTATTACTCCGCAGACGTACCTAGAAACTTTCTCATTATACCGGCGATACCGTATCCAAGTGACTGAGTTGAGATGGTCAACATGAGTTGGAACGGAATGCCGAAGTTTTGCTTGTAAAAGACGAGTTGGGCGAGAATGATGTCGGTCGCGTAAGCAACAGAGAACGACACACTGGCCATGACGACAATCACGCCATGTTCCTTGACATTGAACGGTCCAGGATTCAAGGACCACTTGATGCCAAAGGTGTTGAACACTTTGTCTGGCATTACCCTCGCCCAACCATGACCGAGGGGCCACGCTACTATCTGGGCGATAAGGGGGCCAATAGCAATAGAGGGTTGGCGAAGCGAGAAAAGCGTGTTCATAGAGGCTCCCACCACCACCAAGGATAACCCAATCACCCACGCCCTCACAGTATTGCATGGTAGTTCCTGGTCATAATTGTGCACAGCCGCTCGAACCTCGGCGTAAGGAGAGTCTTCCTGCTCATCATCCTCATCGCCTCCCTTAAGGGCGATCCCTTCCTCGCTGTCAAGATCCACTGAGCTCTTACCGCCGGGGCCTTGGCCGAGAGGATCGAGAAGCAGCTCGTGTTCGGAGCCTTCATTGTCGTCATCATCGCTGCGGTGAGCCGCGGAATCACCCCATTGCGCCACACTCTCTTTCAAGTTATCGATGGGGTCCCTAGAGAAGTCCGACGCCTTTGCCGACGTTCCCGTCGCTGCCGAAGGACGATCGGCTGGGGTGGAAGGCCCGGCGACACTGGGTAGCGCGCCGTCCCTAGCCCGGGACATGGCCGCGATAGGGCGTCGTAAGGTGGGTTCGGCGGCTTTGAAGACCACTGCTTCTCACATGGGGTGCATAGGCCAGGGCGAGAGGAATTGGAGTGAAGGAGGGATGAGTTGGTGTGAGCAAGGGTCATACAGTGGTCCACGAGACACAGATTTATCAATTATGAGGATCTGATGAGCTGGTGTCCTTCAATTCATCGGGATTCCTGGTTTGGGCTGCCTAGCGATGAAATTTCTCAGATAACTCGTCCCGAACAAAACAATCGATGAAGATATCGAGAGATACTAATGAAGGAGTAACGAGGCCGTAATGTGTGGAAAATGGTCCCGTGCTAAAGAACAGTGTCGTTTTCGTGTTGACCCAATCCTGGTCTTCTCTCAACGGAAAAGGCAAGATTAGGATTTACTCCGTTCGTAATTGGTGATAAGAAGAAGAATCAATATCAATTGATATTTTTGCGAGTTTCAGAACTGGATGGGTGAGGTTGAGTTGGTAAATTGAGGCTGAAACGTGTCACTTGGATTTGGGCACTGACAAAAGTAGAAACGGAAACTGTGGCCCCCATAATGATCATCGTGTACTTCGTACCTGCGCCCGAACTCTGCGTCTTGCGCCTCCGCAACAGCCGCGCGTATGCTGGAACAATATTAAATTCTTAAAAATTAAAATCACTAATATCGAATAGATACAGCTCAATCAATGTCATTCAACATCCATCCATTGGCCTTGCCACTTCTAGATATATTAATTGTACACTGAATCATATAGCCGCCCTTTATCATACATATACCACTGAGCTGCGACACCTTTATCATACGAGGCGCGAAAATACTAGTGATGAATTAACACCTCCAAAGCCGAAGCTATTCGATAAAGCCACATCTAGTTTCTCCTTCACCTGGGACCTCTTAGGGACCAGGTTGAACTTGATGCCGCCGACATCAGGATGATCCAGGTTCAATGTCGGAGGAACAACTCTCTGATCACCAGGTTAGCAGATGGATGAAACCAATTTCGAGGTCTGAGGGCGACCACATTACCTCATGGACGGATAGGACCGTCAATAGCGCTTCCAGTGCACCTGACGCTCCTAACAAATGTCCCGTTGCGCCCTTGGTGCTGCTCACTGTGACCGCGCTCTCATCGACATCCTTCATGAGTTCCTTAATCGCCAGAATCTCTGCAGCGTCACCCACGCGCGTTCCGGTAGCATGCGCGTTAATGTAGTCCACCTCGGATGGCTTCACTCCGGCTTCCCGAAGAGCTCCTGCCATGGCTCGGAAGGCGCCGTTTCCATCTGACCTAGGCGCTGTTATGTGATGCGCATCGGCAGTCGATCCCCAACCCTTAATCTCAGCATAAATACGCGCGCCTCGCCTTTTGGCATGCTCTAGTTCTTCAAGAACAAGGGCTGCTGCACCCTCGGAAATCACGAACCCATCCCGGTCGCGATCAAATGGCCTGCAGCTTGCGGTTGGGTTGTCATTGTAGGCTGTCGACAATGACCGGGCCTTTCCGAAGCCGGCGAGGGCTAAGGGATGGATGCACGACTCCGTGCCACCGGCGACCATGACGCTAGCGCGGCCGAGCCTAATCGTAGTGAACGCGTCACCGACCGAGTCGGCTCCGGTCGCACATGCGGTTGTGATGCAGCGCGTGGGTCCTTGGAGACCGTACTTCATCGAGACATGACCCGCTGCCATGTTCAAGAGAATCTTAGGTACAAAGAATGGCGACAGTTTCCTGTAGCCCTGTTTATACATATATTGGTACCGTTACCAGTCAACTTATGCGCATCGCTGGAGCCATGACTTACATCTTGATTGTATCCTAAACTCGTGGTATAAAGATGATCGAGATCACCAATTCCGCTACCCATTGATATGCCCGACATCGCTTTCTCTTCCGCCGTCGTCGGTGCCCAGTCGGCGTCCTTCAAGGCCATGTCGCTAACAGCGACGGCGTACTGCGTATGTCGCGGCATCTTGTCTTGCTCGACGGCGCTGAGCCATTCCGATGGCCGCCACTCATGCTCCACCCCTTTCCCTTTATCCAGGGGCACGAGGCCCGCAACGGTGCTCGGAATTCCCTTCCACTGACTTGCCGGTGGGCGCTCTGTAAGAACACTGGTAATACCCGACTCTCCAGCCAGAATCCTTTTCCACGTTGTTCGCACCCCCACGGCGAGGGGTGTGACGGCGCCGAGGCCTGTCACCACGACTCGCCGCATCTAGACGCCTTATATCTAAAAAAGAAGCAAAAGGCGGATGACATGCTTTCCCGCCTACGGAGTTCGGAGGTGCGAGCTTGATGTAGGCGACAAATGACGGAAGCTTTTGCCTAGTTCATCCATCAGTCGCTTGAAGAGAGGGTGAACGAGATTTCGGACACTGTGGAGCCTGTGTCCGAAATCAAACACTTAAACAGTGCGAATTATCCGGCTAATCGAAGGGTTCCTGAACTTAGTTTTTTAGAGACTCCACACGCCCGAAATTTTCCCGTCGCGACTTTGAACCTCGTCTCGCGAATCGCTGCCGAAAAGGTTGGAAAGGCCAACTCGCAATCCTTCACATCCCCCCACGATGGCCTGTTCACGGTGTGGCGTCCACGCGAGGACTCTCCTCCAGCGGGCGGCTCAGCAGCAAACCCAATTCCTTCCTGCCAATTCGCGACTCGCTCGATTACCTACCGTCGCTGCCGTGCCTCAGAGAATCGCAACGCAGACCCGGAGAGAGAGCACGCAGGCGGGTCCTGCGAAGACCAAGGCCAGCGCGAATAAAATCGACGACAGCATTCCCACGAGGAAGATTGACGGTACCGGTCTCGTCGGCTCGTACGCGATCTATGGAGGCACGCACCAGATTTACAAGAAGGTCGCCCAGTCTGCGGCCTACAGCATCTCGGACGTAGACCGACACAATGGCACATTGGAAACGCTAGAGGATGGCGAGGAGGTGGGCAAGTCAGAGGGCCCATGGCACAAGCGTACGTATACAAACTAGACTCCACTCCGCGTCTTTTTAGCGACGGATCTTAACATTCTTTATTCTTCATCCTAGTCCTCGGACTACCCCCCACCTTTAGCACATGGTCTCAGGTCACCATGCTCCGGATGTATGTCCTCGTCGCCCGCGCCCGTTGCCTCGAACCCGAAGCCTACCAATCCTGGTACCACCAGCTGCTCAACCACTTCTTCTTTGACTGCGAGCGCATGATGGACATCAACCACGGTCTCACTGCCAAGAGCCAGCGCCAGCGCTTCCTCAAGGACCTCTTTGTGCAGTGGCGCGGTCTCCTTGCCTCGTATGATGAGGGCATTGCCAGAGGTGATGCCGTATTGGCGTCGGCGGTGTGGAGGAACCTGTATAAGGCGAAGGAGGACGTCGATTACAGGAATGTCGCCGCTGTGGTGGGTTGGATGCGAGCGACGCTGTGGGATCTAGAGAGGATCAAGGATGAGGATCTAGTCATTGGGAAGGACTTGTTTAGGAAGTCGCTGGAGTCGCAGTTCCATGTTGTGGATACTCAGATTGGTGGGGTGAAGGACCAGGCCGTGAAGCCGGGAGATGTCAAGGCGAAATAATACTGGCGAAGGACTCTATTTGCCTGAAAACTTGGTGGGAAATTTGTAAGAGATACCGACTTCACTCATTGTCATTGTCATTGCCACGTTACGAGATGGTTCTAGAAGAATAATAGAGTGTATGATTTCAGATGGCTCATTGATGGCCTGCTCCACAGCACAGCACATGGGATTTCGGTTGATTATCTCGAGGCATGTTTGTGTTAGTCAAACTGTTCGTGAATATGATTAATTTGCAATGGGTAGCGACTTCAATTAGCATGGTGTCACAGACCGCGGAACTTTAGATGGTCGTCAGGAGAGCGGAGCGTTGAAAGCAAGGAAGTTAGGAATACTCTCATGGCCCGAGGATAAAAAGGACAGTTAGTTAATGCAACCGTGCCTGTTCGGAATAGCTCACTGGCATAACATAGGCACTTTCCTGGTTCTTGGTGGTCGATTATAGCGCCAATGCAACTTTGTCGGTTTCTATTTGTCTAGTCCGTCGCCATCTTGGCCTGGCCCCGAAACGCTTCACCTGGATGACATGAACCGGCGGCCCGTTGCGTCGTGGTTCTCGGATGGCTAGACTTTAGCTCTCCAACAGACATTTAACAAGAATAATACACGGGTGTTCCAATTAAGAGAAGAAGGAAAGAGAGGAAAAAAAGTAGACTTGGTGGTTTTGGCAGTCCCAAACAAGGTGAACTGGGAGTGCGACGAACTGCATCCAGTCTATCGAAAGTATCGATAGTTACAGAGCATTTGTATATTCCCCGACATATAAATCTCGACGAAAATCACGTCCATATTCTTGCCAAGCACTACGCGTTGGCCCGGCAGCAAAGTTCTCATACTTCTCCTTACTCTTTGTGTTCTCCTGCCTGTGCGTATAGCCTCCAACCGCCGCCTGGGCGTTGATGTGTTCCAAGCACCGATGCCTAATTCCCTGGGGCGTGTTAAAAGTGGCCTTCCACTCCCAACCATCGTGATCCTCTAGGTAACGGCAGTACTCAAACTTGAAGCAGGTATTGCCGAGGCCGGCACACTTCTTGGGGCAGGCAGCATCCCTTCCAATTCATCATCACTAATCTCGCGGCGTTTGAGCATGTGATGTTCGGGTATACCGGCAAGATGTGTGAGAAGATTTGAAGTGAGGTTTACTGGACGGACTCGAAGAAGACCTTAGGCGAGGTGCACCTACAAGGCAACAGCAGAGAGTGAGAAAGAAGAGCGGAAGAAAAAAGGACAAAAAAAGAGGGAAAGATATGAGAGCCCACGTAGACTGAGAACGGGGGGAGAGCAAGGGAAAAAGAAAAGGAGAGGCGAACGAGTCACTTATACTCGAGACTTGACGTGACAACCCTGGAGAGCCAATATATCAGATATCAGGCTCCCTGGAAACTTGACATCCTACAAAGTGGGTGAGAATGATCATGTATCCCACAGCGCGTGACGTCAATCAATCCAATTCTTTCCCCCGCCCCTTTCAATCGCTCCGCCCATATCTCGGCCGAGGTGTGACGAACAAGAGGGGTCGGGAACGCGGAAGTGATTGATTTGATGTGTGGACACTGGGAGCCATCCATCATGGGAACATGGTGCAATGGCAAAAAGCACACTCAGGAAGCACTTGATCAATGATTAATTGATTGGTCCAGACTGTATGTTGTTACACGACCCCACTACACCAATTTGGTGCATAGGCCCCTGAACCGCTGCGCTGGATCTTGCAATCGTAGTGTAGTGTAACGCTGCGGGGAATTTATTTTACTGGGACGACTTCCTATTAGTGCCGCACCAACCCCGGCCCCGGTTCTGCACTACCACACGCGAGATTCGAGGCGGAGTTTTCGGCCTTGGCCCGGATTCGATCGTCGACTCCCGTAACGAAGACCCGGCGACACTACAACTCCCAGGACAACTAGCCCTCCTACCACAACAACCAACGAGGCCGCGATATCCACCCCACAGCCGATTCAGCTAGGGAGCATCGACTTCGCTTTAATTCCTGGCCCCCGCGCCGTTCGTCCCCCGTGTCGTCTCGCCGCTAACCCCATATCTCCACATCGTCCAAGGCTGTCGTCGGTTCTACTTTGTCCAGCCCGGCGATGGTTGCCGGCAGATCGCCACTGATGCTGGGATCACGGTCAGGTAAGATCTTAGGCTCCCACCGAAGCTAAGAAAATTTTAATCTCTCCAGTTCGCCCTTGTTTTCAACCAAGGCCAATGCTTACCCTCCCCCGCTTCTGCAGTCTGTTTTACGAATGGAACCCCGCCGCAGCGCCGGATTGCTCCGGGATGTGGGCCAACGTCTACGTGTGCGTTGGCATTTCCGGGCCGGTGGCGACGTTCTCGGGCACTCCTCCCCAGCCCACATAAGGCTACCGCGTATACAACTCTCTCTCTCTCCCTCTCCCCCCCCCCCTTTCCCCCCCCCCCCTTTTTCCCCGGCGCCTTGCTTTTCTTTTATTCTTGTTCCTCTCTTCGCAACGGCATTGTCGAATCTTAGATCAAAAGAAATTTACACAGGGCTTAATGTAGTAAATCGAAACTCTTTCCTCCCTCCTTCGTGTCTCGTAGAGTTCATCATTCGCCGCTTAAGATGTGGAGATCAGTAGCCCATTCCAGCGGGTGTTACATGTGGAGCCATAAGGAAATACGTGGTACCATCGGGTCTCCAGCCGCAGGCATTCGCAAGCCCCTCCCCGATCCAATATCCTGTTCCAGGTTGTTCGCATCCCTCCACCTTAGCCGTAAATGGATACCAGACTTTCTCAATGAACACTGGGTTGGTCTCGGCCGCGACGGCCAGCAGGCTTTCCTCCCAGGCCTTTTCAAAAATAAAGAGGGAAGAGAGGCACAGTGGTAGTAGAGCGGTGAAGTCTCGTAATCCCTTAATTTTGTTACTCATCTCTAGTAGCGGCTTGAGGAGGACGTCCTCGATCTCGTCAAGTCCATCCCAAGGGGCGACCCTTCCTCTGTACGTCTCTGGGCCAAGGTTCAATTGTAGATGAGTAAGCTTGGGGAAGGCACGCGGTATCAGATCAAGATACTCGGCGAATCGCGCTCGTTGCTCGACCTCATCCGTGTCGCGGATGGACCCAAAGAGTGTAAGGTCACAGCGCATGATTAGGGATGTAATGCGATGCATATACAGGCCGGTTAGGATTGGGGCGTCCGGCACAGTATATTGCCGAAGGAGGCCACCGACTAGAGGATGGTCTTGTATGAATATTGTATTTGTCGAGCATATGACATCCCAGGTGTCCTCGTAGCTAATATATATAAGTTCATGCATTCGAGACAGGCTATGGAGGTTTCTTACCCTTGCTTGCATGATAGCAGAAACCCCATAATTCCCACTTGGCATCTCTCGGGGTCGGTCGACGGCCAATACAAGCATCTCTGGGTGACCCCTTCCAAACATAAATCATCACGTACAAGGACGGGGTAGAAGTGGCGCCAATCTCTCCACTCGTCCGGCATGTTACGATGGCAGACACAGCTGTACCACCTCCAGGCAGGAAGCCCACGTGGCTTCTGCTTCGGAGGCGGCATGCCATTCAGATCACGCCGCACGCCATTTGGACCATACCCCGAGGAAAAGTGAGCAAGTGGTGGGTATCCTCCGTGGCCGGGCTCATGACCTCCGCTTGTTTCGTAAGTGTACAGCGGAGGCCGGAAGCGGAAATCTATGTGGATCGTGCGGTCGCCGAAAGCTGCGCGGAGAATCTTCATACGGATCTCTGTGGGCAGCTGGAATAATGCAGACTGGTCTTGTGGGGAGACCTCCCGCGCTGCTGGATGGACATTAGGAGGACGAGGGAGAGACGGGATAGGAGGTGGTGACGCATCAGCATCTTCTTTATAGGTCTTGTGCCTGCGTACGAATTCGCGAAGGCGACGCATCTTGCCCATAGGGGAAGAAAGGAAAAGAAAAAAAGAAGAAAAAAGGAAGAAAGGCGGGGGAGGAGAGGTTGGCTTGAAGCTGTGTGTGGTCTGAGGGACACTCTGGGAAGCCCAGAGGGAGAAATCAGTCAAATATATAGATGCTCAGGCCATGGGCGGGCTTAAGTTGCATCAGTGTCTAATTTTAAAATCCAACTATCAAGATACAAGAAAATGGAGGACACAGGCCAAAGGAAAATATAACCATCTGCATAATAAATGTCAGTATATCGTGTAGATTGAAGTACTACCGCAATATCTGAACTGAAATCGAGCATTTCCTAGACGGAACTTCGAGTCCTCTTCTCCCAGTCTGTTACCGCCACCTGGGAACATGTGGCTGGCTCCATTGGCTGGTGCTGGCGAGTCCGCTATTGTGGTGTCCGATCTTGGGCCAGAACTGGCTGGGCTCAGGTCAATAATAGATAAGATTCAATGTTAGCACTCATTGTAGTACCCCGCCGCTCTTTCTAGATGCTGGGATTAGGTGCGTCCTGGCTTGCCGCTGTTTCATCCCAATAGAGCCCGGGCAGAGATAGCGCAAGAAGGAGAAAGAGTAATATATATTATAACAACAATACGCTGAGCACCATCGTCTTGCGCTGCTCGATGACTAAAGCGAAACGCGTCCTGCATTTCGGATTTAACGACACCATTTACGACACCTCGACAACTGTCAGCTCAAGTTGGGAAAGACGCTGGCAGCCCCGTTCTCCCCCACTTTTGCCTCCCATCTCAAAAGGAATCGACTTTATTTTCACCCAGAACAAATCCGGTCATGCAGGACTCAAGTGAATTCGCTGCGGAGAACCGCAGACGCATGCATGCCGGAGAACTCTATTACGCTTTCACACCCGACCTCACTGCAGACAGGCGACGATGCGGGGGAGCGTGCGCGAGGTATAACGCTGCGGGAGGGAACGTGTCTAGGCGCCATCTCCTCGAGTTGTGGAAAGAGTAAGGGTCCTCTTGTCACCTTTCTCACCACGCCCCTTCTGCCAGCCAAACCTGCATTTCCTGCTCTGCTGTGGAGAAACAGCTCTCGCTAACGGGCACTCCTCGCATCAGTATCGTGCAAGATACCACAGTGTTGCCCCCTCCTTTACCCCCGCCGCATGATACCCCGGCAGAGGACGACAAGCTACTGAAGGATTTCCCTTGGGTCGAGGCTCCTGTCAGGATGGACTATGGTTTTAACGTAAAGTAATGATGATCCGCTGGCTTCGCTGCCTGCTCCCCTCGTTAAGATCTCTCCCCCCCTCCCGCAGAATTTTAACCGATGAGTAGGCTCGGCAAGAACGTGTACGTCAACTTTGGCAGCACATGGCTGGACACGTGCTCCATAACGGTCGGTGACCGCACGCTCATCGGTCCCAATTGTTCCTTCTTCAGCGCCACGCACCCTCTAGACCCAACTCTTCGCAATGGGACTTCTGGACCCGAATTGGGAAAGCCCATAGTTATTGGGCCGGACTGCTGGCTTGGTGGTAACGTGACAATTCTTCCGGGGGTGACGATCGGTCGGGGATCAACCGTGGGAGCCGGGAGTGTTGTGACAAAGGATGTGCCTGAGTATACTTGCGTGGCTGGGAACCCGGCTAGAATTATCAGGAGAGTTGATGTATCGGCGCCTCCTCCCGATGAGGGGAGTGCCGTTGTGACCGAATAGATTTCATAGACCGCCTTGAATTGAGAACGACGATATGACTAGGACAAGGACGTTGATCCAGCCCCAGGCGAAGGGGATCCACGGGGACATTGAGAAGTAGCCTGCATTGTAAACGGCACCGAGCCTAAAAGTCTCAGGAGTCAGTATATTCCGCTTCATCGCCTCCCTTGCGAAGCTGCGAGAGAGCAACACAAAGTGACCGGGCTCCTGTATTATTCTTACATCAAACCGACGACGCTCCCTGCAACGAGACCTTGAGCTCCAGCCACAAACAAGTAGATAACGGGGACGATCCAGAGATACTTCCATGCCGACCTCTTATGTCCATGCATCACGACAGCGATACTAGCAGAGGCGAGGTGGAAGATGGCGTAAATGATGAGGGTCCATAGCAGCGTAAACCTCCATATGTCGCTTATATAAAACAAGGACCGCTCCTTTCTCTCGGTAGGGTCGAGAATCTCCCATGTTAGGCTAGGGAAGGGAGGGGTCGTGTAGCCGGGCGGCGGCTGGTGATGGATCATTGTGGAGGTTGAGGTCGGTGTCGCAGTCAGAGGTTGTCTCAATTATTATTCAACGGTACAAGTTCTGGAAAAGGGTCGAAACCAGCCCCTTCCCTACTGCAAGAATCGTGGCCGCTCGCGTCTCATTATGCTCTTGCCCGGCGGGAATGGTGTACAAATGGCTCCTTGGTGGATGGGAGAGGAAGCGGTCGAGGTTTTGTCGCGTCGAGGTGGATTGTTGATAGATTCAGGTGTTGGCTGGCTCCTGAGGTTTAACGGGATTGCCGCAGTTTTAGGGGGCCGGCGCACCTGCGAATGGTTAATCTTCCCCACAGCCTGACGTGTTACAGTGCGACGGTGAGTTCCATTTACTGGTCTGGCGCCCTGGTGCACATGAACCCGCGCCGAAGCTTCAAGCCGTCGACGTGCCTCGGTAATTTCTAGATTGATCAATGATGACACACGATCCCACGATCTAGCGACCAGCGACATCCCTGAGCCAATTCCGGAAATCGAAGAGTTCGACCCTCAAACTCTGACTGATAATGATTCCAGAGTAAGGCGCATTTGGAGTTGGTTTCTCTGCTCTCTTCTTATCAACATTGTCACGGTCACCAAGGCAAGATGCCAGCCGATCACCTTCTCAACACCGTCCTCGAGCTCTACCAGAGCGTCCATGATGGACCCAAGACGGACCAAATCGTCGGCACCACCGTCACCCTCTTGACATCCCTCTCGAACCCTCTGAATCTCGCCGTTCTCACATCGCAACTGCTCACAGCGCCGGCTATCTGGCACCGAGGCGATGGCATCCAGACGAGCTACCGAATTATCTCCATCTACCACACGGCCGCCCTTCGCACACGACGGGGCGAAAACCAGACTCCGCTTCCCGGAGGAAGAGTACCGACGAGGCTAGATTGCGACGCATGGGCAACTGCTGTTGTCAGAGGCGCCGATGACCGGTCGAACCGCTGGCAGCACCTCTTGGTGCTCACCGGCATACTCATGGGAATGGCGGCGAGCGCGGAAGACGCGCCGCACACCCTATCAAGGCGATTGAGAAACACCCTAGAGGAGGCTATCGTCAAGGCAGCCAACTTAGCCCTAGAGAGGCCAATGCAGGATGGGCCTGTTGCTGCCGCCTCAATATCTATTGCGCTCGGCTTCGCGTTGCCGATGCTCTCCGAAATTCATCTCTATGCGATAAATTCCAATACCCTTCTTCCGAACGCCGTGTGGACTTTGACTGGCGCAGAAGGTTTCCAAGAAGGCGAATTCTTGTCCACCATCAATAGCGGCCTCTCGAAGCAGGGGCAAATTCTCCACTGGCCCTCGACCTCGGCGTCTTTCCGACAGATGCAGCAACTCATGGCGCGACCGGTAGTGACCAGCATGGGTGCCACCGCAAAGCTTATAATGCACGGCATGCAACACGCGAGAGATTCAGCAGTCGTTCTGCAAGCCCAAGATGCCCTACTAGACTTTTCCCGCCTAATTCTCGAGAGGTGGCAGCCTTGCCAGCTTTCCGCGATTGAGGTGAAGACTGAAGGCAACCATCTGAGCGACGAGACGCTGCAAGTGACTTGGCCCGCGCTTTGGGACCTGTTGAAGAAAACGCTCTTCTCCGTTACCGCGGCGCTGCAGTCGCTGATGTCAAGATCTCTTCTCGACCCGCGGCTGCGACACGACGAGACTGCTCCATCGGTGGCCACGAAGACTCTACATATACTTAGAAACCTGTACTTTATTTCTTCGAGAGACGGCGCCGGAGCATTTCAAGCCTACACCTTCACCAACCTTACAGCTATTGACATTCTCTCCCGATATCCACCCGCGACCATCGCACTCCTCGGAGAAATACGACCTGACGCTTCCGGTGTCATCCCCGCCCACGCTGTTCACAAGACCCTTGACTTGTTTTATCTCGGGCTAGCGGAGCATCTTCCCTTGGGCATTCCCGCAGATGCCTCTGAGCTTCTAATAGTCCAACCAGCAATCGCGTATCTCTCCCAAGCCCCCAATTCTTTCCTAACGAGGGAACTCTTCGAATCCGCCCACAGTGCGATTCTCTCCGTCCTCTGCTGCCCGCAGAACAGCTCCCTAGCAACAAGCCTCGTCCCTTTCTACGTCGAACGACTCTTCACCTCCTTCCCCGCCCACATCTCCCCTCGTCAGTTCCGCGTCGCCTTCAAGACCGTCATCCAGATCGTCTCCCCCCCCTTCCCCGTTTCGGCCACGAACCCCGAGCTCGCCGAGGTGCTCTTGGAGATGCTGCGCTTCAGAGCCGTCAACGCCTCCGCTGCGCCTCTCCCGCCAGCCATCGATGCCAAGCCCGAGTCGGATCCGTTGTCGGAGCAGACGACGTTGGTCCTCGCGCTTGTGGATGCTCTACCGTTCCTTCCTCTGCCGCTCGTCGACGACTGGCTTACCTTGACCGCCGAAACGGTGGCGCAGGTCGCTGATCCCGAGCTCCGGCTACCCGTGAGGAATAGGTTCTGGGAGTTGTTGGAGAGCGGAGAGCTAGACGTGGGCAGGTCGTCTTTGGCCGTGTCATGGTGGTATGCGCGGGGCGGAAGAGATCTGGTGCTCAAAGCTGGGCCACCTGCCAGTCAGCAGTATGTCATGAGCGGGGCTCTTGATGCAGATGAAAAGCAGGGTGAGAATACAGACCAGGCTAGGCTCTAGAGGAAGAAGAAGAAGGTTTCTGCAGCAGGGTTGTAAACTCGAATGGGTTTCTGGTTGTAGGATGAAAAGATATGTATAGAAGGAATAATAGACTACAATATATGCTAGACGAGCGAACGGTCCCTGACCGCCCAACAGTTTCTATGGACTAAACCGACATGCCAGAAAACAAACGCCCGAAGCCCTCCGACCCTAATGATAACGACGCCCGTGCTATCTCTACCAATGCCATCATCCATTCAAGAAACCATCCATCCTCAAGCACCCAAAAGTCGCACCTCAACAGTCCCGTCAAGAATCCTCACGGCCCCACTCACAGGACAATCCAAATCTATACAGCTCTTATTGCTGCACCCCTCGATCAACCCCATCAACATACCAGCAACCTCCCTCCTCGGCACCTCGACAACCTCCTGTTCTCCCTCCTCCTCCCCGGCTCCCTGCGTCCCCACCACCTCTTCGTCATCAGTGTTTCCCAGAAACTCAATCTCGACGAAACTCAATAGCTCGTCACCCTGTTCCGTCGTCCAAGAGTACTCAGATACGCGCGCCGGTTCGCCGCCGACCTGCACGGTGAAGTTGCCGCCCGTGGGACCGCCGGCTTCGTTGGCTGCTGCCTGGAGAGCTTCGACGCATTTCGAGGCGCCGAGGCGGGAGGCTGGGTGGGATGGGGAGATGTTGCAGGTGTAAAGTGCGGATTTCGGGATGACAGAGGCGGTTACTGAGGTGGAGAGGAGGAGGAGGAGAGATGTGAGGCGCGGTGAGAGGTGCATCTTTTGTTTTGGTTCCGAGTCGGGGTTTAGATAGGTTGGCTTGTTTATTCTTCCTTTTGTTGGTTTTGATGAGCGTCGGCTAGGAAAAATATGTATGACGGAGAGATCAATATCGATGGTTTTATCAACTGCGAAGTCAAGTCTAGCGTGGATTGATTGATTATATACAAACACGAGGAAAGCAAGACCGAAATATATAAGGAAGGCACGAGACAGGCACCTCCCTTCTCCTTTTATACACATCGCATCACCATCTCACATGTCGCATCCTCAGCCACCGAGATCCACAAACATACCAACAAGCCAACCCGTGTCCTGCATCATTCGGTCATGACCGGGCTACAAGTACGAAGTCAAGTCACGGTTAGCCAGTAGACGGCAAGAAACGCCCTCCGCCATTCCAGGTACCCTGCTGTCTCGGCGATTTACCTGCAGGCTGCGACCCTCTCGTGGAACGCTGCATGTGCCGCGCCACGGATTCGCGGGCTGTAATAGGGCGGCTCTGTCCGAGTGACGCGACGCTTCGAGAACCTGGCTATAATAAGAACACTCGTCCGGAATGCCCCACTGGCATGGCCTCAATCTTTGGCAGGCAGAATATATTGCAGGGAGCCCAACCTTGGCTGATGTCCAGCATTGATGGGATGATATCTCGGCGGTATGCTTTACGAAGCATGGTCATATCGACAAGAAGCGCGGAATAATATGAAAAACTATCTTCCATAAATGAAATAAAATAAAATAAAATAGAAAAAATAAAAAAATAACAGTGGCGGACAGGCGAGATGTCTATGTGATGTGGTCAACCATCCATAGCCATCAATTATCAATAAGGCTATATCTCCTACTCCTTTAGAAGCCTTCAAGCAGATTCAGGTTCCTCACCAGAAAAGACAGTTTCCTACCTAAGACTATACTTCGTATAATGAATGGGTCGACGATTTCTACAAGTACAGGATCAACCCTGCGCAGAGGCAAAACGGTGCTGTAGCATTGATGTGATGGCAGAGTCGTCTTTTTAACTAATTCGAGACAACATCAATCGGCTGTGCTGGCGACGCATTCAGGCCCTCTCTTGTGGATTTTAGAGTGTAACCCCACTGTGGTTGGTCTAAAAGTCCACCGTGCAATGACTTGATGCTGGCCAAACTCACTGGTCCAACTTGACGCACAGTGGCTTCAATTTTTTTGGGTCTCGGGGTTAAAAATAGAAGGAAGCTTAACTCCTGGACCATCAAGATCTTGCGGCCTTCTTCAGAGACAATGAGCACGAATTGATCACACTCAACTTCCGACCTGCTGCATCGAAACCATCAAGTCGACCCGCTTGCAGACGGTGAGCCCGGCAACACGAAGCGATTTGGCTGCATTTGATCCGTCCTCGGGAAAAACTACCTGAATCATCTTCTTTAGGTGAAAGCCATAAGAGTCTTGAGAGGACTCGCTCTTCCTGTCGCATCGCAAACGACCTCCCTTGGCTATAACAACCACAGGCAAACAATCGCATTTATTGCATCTCACTCTCCCTGCGTCACCCCCCCCCGCCCCTAGGATCAAAGAAGCTAAGTTCATTGCTATGGACCGGGGGTGAATTAGGAACTTGAGGTGAAAGGGGAACCAACTTAAGGAATTTATCCTGTCACCACTTGATCCCTTTCCTTTCACTCATTCTAGATACTCTACCTACATACTACCCAGCCTTCAGCACGCCAGCCTCTGGTGTAGGTAGATTGTGTCTTTGTACTTTTTGGTCTTTGACAGGGACAAGAAGGGAAACCATGGAACGTCCCCGCGTTTGGAGCCCGCAATGGAGGTAAGGCATTCGCTTTTTTTATATCCAGCCCATTCCCGAACTCGTTCCTCGAGACGCATCCACGTATTTCCCCCCTTAGATTCTTCTCTGTTATACATCACCATCTCCTCCCCAATCAGTAGAGATCTAGATATATTATAGATCGAGAGATCCATTCACGGGCTACAGTTGTCACTATGATTCCTCGTGCCCGAGGTCGCAGAGGCGTAGTTTGGCTGGATGACCTTTCCGAGCTCATACCTGTCATTCCAAAAGAATCAGAAGAACCAGAAGCTAACAGCCCTGCCTCCTCAAGCCCCGATGCCACCTTTCATCCCCCAGGCCCTGATAGGCAGTATTACCGTGGTGGCCCCAAGTCTCTCTCCGGCATAGCCCTACGCGCTTTCTGCCTCGGCGGCGCCCTATTCGCCTCCATCATCGCTGGCATCACCATCCTTTTCTTCACTGAAAGTCCCCTCTGGCGCCTACCCTTCTTCTTCGGCGCTCTCTCCACCTTCCACTTCCTCGAGTTTTGGACCACGGCGGCCTACAACACCCCCTCCGCCGACATATCTTCCTTTCTCCTAACCGCCAACTGGCCCGCCTACTTCATCGCCCACACCAGCGCCTCCATCGAATGTCTCCTCACCAACCTCCTCTTCCCCAACCAAACCTGGGCACCCTTTAACCTGGCCCGACTCTTCGTCGTCCTAGGTCTTGCCCTCGTCTTCGTCGGCCAAGTTGTCCGCTCGGCCGCCATGATTCAGTGCGGAGAGAGCTTCAATCACATCGTCCAGCATAGCAAGAAGGCTTCACACTCCCTCATCACGACCGGCGTGTATTCTTTCTTCCGCCACCCTTCGTACTTTGGTTTCTTTTGGTGGGCCGTGGGGACCCAGCTCGTGCTGGGGAATGTCTTTTGCTTCTTGGGTTATTCCATTGTTATG
Organism: Scedosporium aurantiacum; assembly: GCA_000812075.1. NCBI lineage: Eukaryota > Fungi > Ascomycota > Sordariomycetes > Microascales > Microascaceae > Scedosporium > Scedosporium aurantiacum. Next base: position 43,660 of record JUDQ01000260.1, read on the forward strand.
TGGAAGTTCTTTGCCGGAAGGATCCCGGGTGAGGAAACGTCTCTTGGCAGATTCTTTGGAGAAGAGTATGAGGCGTATCGGAAGAGGACGAAGGTCTGGATTCCGTTTATTGCGTGAAGGAGGGTCGAAAGCTTTAGTCATGGAGGGACATTGTATTCTCTTTTGTGTGTTTTGATTGTGATACGAGTCTGCCTGTCGCCAGAAGCGGCTGATCGGCATAGGCTATCAAGTTTTGATGTGGTAAAGGAGACATCACCATGTACGTTTACGAGTACTCAGCGAGATGGCATTACCAGGTATAGCAGAACAGCACATCGGATTAAGAACGCTAGGATTATGATACTAAACATCCCAGTGTTTCTGCTAAAATTGGCGACCTGACAAAAAGAAAAAACCGTTTCCAAGGACAGACGACACAAAAGGTGGCAATGAGCTAAACAAAAAGCCGTCCCTATCTAAGATTTTCTTTCTTCTCCAAGTAAATCATCAAACGGCGGAATGTTCAAAACTCCCCAAAAATCTATGACGAACTAGCTGGAATCGCCTGCCTGCTTACAGACCCATACTTCGCCTATAGAAACGCACACCTGTGTCAGAAAATTGCATCTCGATACGCTGAAAGGGGAGTTAAGGGGGCAAGGAAACTCGAACTCACCTGCCAGGCGTAAAAGTACATAAGCGCCGCGAATGGCTGACCAAAAATGGTAAAAGAGATCCAGAAAATCGAGTTACCGATCAATTTGCTCGTTGCCGTCTTGGACTTGCCGAGGGGAGTGGTTAGAGCGATGAGTGGTAGTTGAAGGAACATGCCCAAGAAAGCAACACCTGGAAAAGTTGCGTCTACGGTTTAGCATAAATGCAAAGCAAAGGAGTGGGGGGCAACAGCCACCTACCAATAATGTTATGTGTGGGGATGCCAACGAGAATCTCGTGGAAGACAGCAGAGAGGAAGAACACCATCATACTGGCCATCTTCGGTGACCAGCCCCTGCTCATCAGAGGGGAGTAAACGTGTCTCCTAAAGTACTTATACACGGGCTTATTCCATGTCCGCCAGTAAGCGCCGAGATTCTCGCTGTTCCACCAGTCATCGTAAAACGACCTATCGCCAAACCTGGTGATCTCGGCCAGAGCGTTGAGCGTCGACTGGAAGAATGCAAAGAAGCCTGCAAGCCAGATGACGAGCGAGATGGTCGAGAGCTTGAGTAGACGCTCGAGAATGGCGGTGTACTCGAGGGACTTGATCTTGATGAGAGAGTTGAGCAAGAGCGGAGTCGCGTACTGCGCACTGGTGAACCAGATGAAAACACCGAGGCCGAACGCCTCACCTAGGCGCTTGGCGACGAAGACCCAGCGGATCTTGTCGGTGCGAGGGTACACAGGCTGATAGACGAGGGTCGGGGCCCACCAGAAGTACACGAGGTTGCTCATTGTGATGTTCGTAGGATAAGGACATTGAGCGTAGAGGTCGGGGATGGCAGCGAGCCCGCCTGTCGCAGGATGGAGGTACGCATGGCGTAGATCACGGTTGGTGAGAGCATACGAGTACGTCTTTAGCAACACGATAATGGCGTGAAGCTCGGTGATGGTTCCGATGAGCGGATGGTGAATGTGGTAATACACGGCGTAAGATGTGTAGGCGAGGATCGCGACGACGTTGATTGAGTGAAGCCAGGCGATGACTATCCATGTCCTTCGGAACTTGGCGGCTTCCTCAGGCGATGGACCGTGTTTCTGGCCTTTGCCTTGTTTCCGTAAGCCGACGGCTTGGCTTGCGGCGACTAACTCTATGAGATAGGCGACGAGGAGATGACAAGGGATCAAGAAATAAAGGCCCAGGCCCAACAGGACATCCCATTGCCTGAAATCATGGCAGCGAATGCATATTAATACTCCATACTGCAGATACAGTTAGCGGTGTCGGCGCGGCGAAGTCGGATATCAATGGACAAAGGGAAGAGGAACCTTTTCTATGTTCTCGATCATGAGACGTAGGTTACCAACAACTTTATCATTCATCGTTAGCTGTGGTGTAATTATGAGAGAACGACTAAGGAGAACCGAGCGCCCACTTCGAATGAAATGGGTTATAACATACCAAGAGAGATGGCCATAAGATTCCGGAACCCCAGGAAGCTAGGCGTCGCTTGCGAGTCATGGCTGAGGCAGGAAGGTTGTGAAGTCTTATGAACTGCGGCAACATGGCGATAGGCTTTCCCTGACTCCTTTTCCAGAGTCTTCAGGTCCCACGCCGAGGATTCCTTTTTGACCACCTTGCGACGGATCGTAGAGTCATTGGCGGCGCTATGCGCGTCGGAGGAGGTTGTGGACGTCATTTTGAGATTGGCTGCCATCAGGACCTGTTTGATATGCACGAGGTTGACTGGGTCAAGCGATGAGGATGGTCTCCTCAGTGCGCGAATCAGATGATGAGATGAGGGTGAGATGAGGCGATGGAAATAGAAACTCGAACACGGTAACCAAGGTAAATCTAATAGCTGGAATAAGAAACAGTTCTTCTCAATTGAGCCGACATTGGAGATGAGACTGATTTTTTGTTTTTTTCTCCTTTTCCTGATATTTTTTTTTCGGTCAACCCCGAGCGCTCCGTCAAAATGAACCCCACTCCCAAGGATGAGTGCTACGAACAGTGTGGTGTAACCCGGCTTGTGGCGGTCGAAGCTCGTGGGCGTCTCAATGAACGTGAGTGTGAGTGTGATTTGGGTATCAATCCCGGAAAATCCTTCAGAGAACGAGCGAACGGGTGTCTAGGGCTGGTGAGAGATCGAGTATTAATAGACCGAGGTTCCAGTTCGTTCGAAGGGTGGCGACAATGAACGCAGGGGATGGAGGGGAAGGGTGGCTCGGCAGCAAAATATGAAGCAGTGTTTCCAAGTTCAGTTGGTGCTGCAGCTGCTACCACCTCCGAATGCGGGCCGGGAATGAGGCTGCACGAAATAACCAAAAAGGGAAGATGATAACCGGAAGTTGGAAAAGATAAAGATGGATGGCTGCCCGCCGGATGGTAGCTGAGGGACAACGGAGGAAAGCTTAGCGTAAATAGAGAGGGTCACAGTAGCTCTTGAACTAGGACAATAACGAGTCCGATTGAGTAAACCGGGAGACGAGACTCGTTCACAGTGACCCCCAACTGTCTTGGAGAATAGCCCAACCTATGTATTACTGCCGATCTTGACACCGCTCGTGTCTAGTGGGACTGGCGTTTGGTTTGGGAGGTGTCCAGAAGAGAGACTTAAAAGCCATTAGAGTTCAGACAAATTGTCGTTTTCATCCCAGGGCTCCTGTGGGTAATGAGGAGAGGACTAGGCCCAGGGGTTTGAGGATCTGGACATTTTGAGATCTGCCTAATGCAACTCCATTTCGGATTGCATATGAAAATGGCACGGAAGAGAGAGAACAGAGCGTAACTTCGTATTTAGCAGTTTAGAAGTAGAGCTACAAAGAGAATGATATGACAGAGCGCGAAATTCCGTTCCTTCTGGCTCGGGGACTTGAGCTGCAGGGTGTTGAGCGAATGGAAGCTTCAATGTTACTTCCTGTCGTGTATCAAATCCAGCTTCAAAAGAACCCAACAGCTTGCAAAGCAAGACAGGTCATAACAGGGGTCTCTCAATCCCCTGGATCTGAGCTCTAATTGAATCCGAGTCTCAAATATAACATCATCCAATTATCCACGGCCATGGTACGGCCTACACTACAGCGTGTCTCTTGAGGTCCGTTTCTGCCTTTTCTCAGTGGAAAGCGTGGAGAATGAGCTAGCATCTTTGCTCACGCTTCCTCATGTTAATTCAAGTCTGCAACTATTAGCTCAAGTAGGCTCCTAGTCCCATTCATCAATTGATGCTCGTAACAAAATCTGTGAGTTGCTCTCGCAAACCTATTATCACATGTCAGCACATACAGAATACGAAGCACTTCAAGAATTGGACTAGCCGTCTTGAGCTGCAGAGGTACTTAGGTACATCACTGCCCCGCCAGCATCCACAGAGAAGGTACGAAGCAATTACGAAGTACAGTCGTTGGTAGCTTCAATCACGTGACAACACGTACCAAGTACCCAGTGTAGGTTTGGCATCTGCAGACTGAACTTCGGAGATGGTCGCGATCCAGGTTTGACGACGCGAGAGGAATCCTGAGAGCTTCCACACTTTTGATGCACGATTCCAGCTCATCAAAGCAACATCAACTCTCGGCAAGCAATTATCAAACAGTAAAACTCCTCAATTTGCCTGGTATCTACACTCACCTTGTTTCATTCTAGGACCTTGGAACCTAAGGATTCCAAAGCCAAAGGATGAGTTGCATCCAACACCCACTGGAACCCTGCCTTTGAGATTCTCCCCCTTTGCTTAGAGGAGGAAATCTTATCCATCTCACATCCTCTAGGCATAAGGTGATAAGTGTCCCTCATAATCACTCATATTCAGTGTCACGATTGCATCTACCACCATGGCCTATGATGCACGCGGAGATCATGGCCATGGCGGCGGTGGTGGTGGTGGCCACGAAGGTAGCTTTATGAGGGCTAGAGGTCGACGTATGTTTCCCACTTCCGCTTCCTTTTACCAAAACATTTGATTCCATCGATCTATCATCATCATAATCCTCGAATGTTTATCCCTTGGTCCCTAGTCATCCTAGTTCACTAAACATGGAGAAAACAGGTCCTGTCACCGATTACGGCTCAACACTCAGCCACTGGGTCCAAGATCGGGCTCTGAAGCCAAATGGCTCATATTTTGGAGAGCGGGAACGACCTAGCCCGAGCTACATTGTTGATGTGTGTTCCACCCTGCCCTCTTGCTCTCGACGCGGCACGCGCAACCTCACTAACCCAATTCATCAGTTTGAACCACCCGCCGCGAGGCCCGCCAGAGCGGCTGCCTCGATCCCAGTGAAGCATCTTCATACCTCGTTGAACAAAGTCAAACACCCTGTCAATGTTGTACGATGGACCCCCGAGGGCAGGAGGCTCCTCACAGCCTCGAGCAGCGGCGAGTTCACCTTGTGGAATGGTACGGGTTTCAATTTCGAGACCATCATGCAAGCTCATGAAACTGCTATCCGGGCTCTCTGCTACTCCCACAACGACGACTGGCTAGTGTCCGGCGACCACGACGGTTACGTCAAATACTGGCAGCCCAATTTCAACAATCTTGAAAGCATCAGGGCCCATAGCGACCCCGTCCGTGATATCGCCTTCAGCCCCGCTGACAACAAGTTTGTCACGGCTAGCGATGATTCTACTCTGAAGATTTTCGACTTTGCCGCTGGTGTCGAGGAGAGTGTGCTCAAGAGCCACGGTTGGGACGTCAAGAGCTGCGATTGGCATCCGACAAAGGGCCTCCTCGTCTCTGGATCGAAGGATCATCTCGTCAAACTTTGGGACCCCAGAAATGCCCGCTGCTTGACAACCCTGCACGGCCACAAGAACACCATTACGAAGACATTGTTCGAGCGCATTCGCGGCTTCTGTCTTGCCACATCGGCCAGGGACCAGACAGCTCGCGTGTTTGATCTGAGAATGATGCGAGACATTTGCCTCCTCAAGGGACACGAGAAGGACATCTCCACCTTGACCTGGCACCCAATCCATCCTAATTTCCTGAGCACTGGCGGTCATGACGGCTCGCTTTTCCACTACCTTCTCGATGAACCCAATCCGCCCCCTGGCCACCCCCTCACAGTGGCGCCTTATGACAGCGCCGATCCCGAGTCTTGCCCTGCGCAGACCATCTATCCCGCGCACAAAGTGTCATATGCTCACGATTTCGCCATCTGGTCTTTGGACTGGCATCCCTTGGGACATATTCTTGCCTCTGGATCTAATGACCGCTTGACTCGCTTCTGGTCTCGTGCCAGACCCGGAGATACTGATTTCTTCCAAGATAAATACCACATTGGAGAGGCCGCCGCAGTTGCTCAGGGAACATGGGATCGCCGTGGCGGTCGCCAACAGCGCCAAGAGGAGGAGGAGCGTGAGATCGAAGATGAGATGGAAGGTCTTGTTGATCAAAAGATGCCCATCAAACAGCAAGCTCCTTCGTTCCCTGGCATTCCCGGCCTTCCTCTCCACGCCTCAACACCCTCGACTTCTATGCCCATCCCACCCCCTCCCATGATACCT
>JUDQ01000261.1:0-25373 GCA_000812075.1 Scedosporium aurantiacum
ACCTCTCCCTATTTAGAAATTAACTTCTTTTCCTATTATAAAGTAGCTCTATTCCTATTAATTAATAGGAATTATTATTAAAACCGATATCTATTACTACCTTATAAGAGGTTTTATAGTAACCTTTTATAAGAGCTTTCTATTTGACTATTTCCTTTGTTGGTGATCGAGTAGGCTATACTATTCCGCTTTAATATTTAGTTAGTTTTATTAAAAGTTTTACTTTTTATAGTTTTTAGAAGATTTTATATATATATTTCTTATATTCTTTAAAGGTATTTAAGTAGATAAAGATATTATTAAAGTAAGCTATTATAAAGTTATTTAAATATTATTATAAAATATAGTTAATTATAGTTTAGAAATTTATAAAAATATTTATTAATTTAAAAAGTATAATTAAATATTTAAAATATTTTAAATATATTTTAAAAGTAGTTTTTTATTTATTACCTTTCTTAATATAGATTAAGTTATATACTCTTTTTAAATTTAAAGTTATATACTATATTATTTTTTAAAGTTTATTTTATAGTTTAATAATTAAAGATAGTAGATAGTAGTTTTTAATAATAATATTATTTAATTACTAATAGTTTATATATATCTATAATTTTCTATTCTTTTTAAATATAAAAAAGATAAAGTATTTAACTAGTAATATTAATAACTAAATATTTTTTTTTATTATCTTTTTAATATATTTTTATAATATTTAAAGTTATATTTTATTAAGATTATAAATAAATATAAACTTAAATTAAGTATCTTTCTTTAATAATATCTTATAGTCCTACTAGCTATATTTTAATAACCTAGTATTTAATTTTTTAGTAAATACTTTACTATACTTTTAATATTTTTTTAATATATATTATAATATCTTATTTACTATTAATTTAATTTTAAAGCTTATAATAGCTTTTATTATATATATTTATTTATATTTTCTTTTTTTTAATAAGTAATTTAAATCTTTTATAGTAAGTACTTTAAAGTATATTATTATTTTAAAAATATTTAGTTTATTTAAAGATAACTTTTCTAATTATTACTTTTTAAAAGCTAAGTTATTTTCTAAGCTTTATTTAATCTCTTTTTAAATAAGCTAATTAGTTATTTAGTTAATTTATAAGTTTTTTATTTATAGCTATAGTATTTTTAATATTATTAGATAATTAATAGTTTTAGTAATATTAAAAGAGATATAATTATATTATCTAATAATAATAATATTAAAGTATATAGTTTTAATATTTACTATTTTACTTTTATATTTAACTAATATTTTATTATATATATTAAAAATATAAAACTAGTTTTTTATAATTTATAAAAGCTTTAGCTTATTAATAATAGTAAGTAAGATAAAGTTTTCTTATATTTTACTATCTAGTAAAGCTATAAACTTTTATTTTATTAAGATAACTAATATTTTAAAATATTAGATCTATTATCTTTCTATAATATTTATTTCTTATAATAGCTTTTAGAATTTTAATTTTAATTTCTAAATTACTTTTATTATAACTATTTACTATCTACTACTACTTTATTAAAGGATTTTTATTATTTCTTATAGCTTTTCTAATTTAGCTTACTACTTTTCCTATTATTATTTAAATTTTAATATTATCTATTTATTTTAAAGTTAGTATTTAATAGTTTTATTTTATTTTTAACTAATATCTTTAATATAATCTTATAAATTATTAGCTTTTTATTTAAAGTAATATTTTAAAGTTTTTTATATTTTTATTTTAAAATTATTTTAATTTATTAGAATTTTTATTATTATTTTATTTAAAGATATTAATTTTTTCTTTTAGTTATTTTATATTTTTATTTATTTTAACTTCTCTTTTTTTAATAAAGTTAGCTTATCTTTTTAGATTATAGATTTATTTAAAGATCTATTTATCTTTATTATATAATTAGTTAATTTATATTTAAAAATTAAAAAAGTTATTTATAATATCTACTAGCTTTCTATTATAATACTTATTAAATTTTTAATAAAAAGTTTTATTTTCTCTTATTTCTTTTATTTAACTAAATATTTACTATTTTTTAGTATAAGCTTATTATTTCTTTTTTTACTCTTTCCTCTATTACTAGTACTCTTCTTATATTTCTTCTTTTTATAAGTTTAAAGTTTCTTCTTTTTTAAAGTCTATAGGTTCCTTTAAGATTTAAATAGTAAGTTATTAGTAAAAGCTCTTCTTATTTTTCTTTTCTATTAGCTTTTCTAATTATAATTTATATATTAGCTATTATAAAGATCTTAATCTTTTATAGTAATATTAGTATATTTTATTATATAGTTTAATATATAGTAAATCTTTTTATTTAATAGTTTTATATTAACTTAATAGTTTCTTTTAAATTTTTTTAATTTATTTTAAAAGTTTTAAAATATTAATATTTTCTTTATTAATTTCTTTTTTAAATATTATATTTTTTTACTTTATTATTATAAGACTTTAAAGCTTCTAAAAGTAATATCTTACTCTATCTTTATTATTATAATATATATTATAATTATTATTATAATATATAGTTTATAATAGAAACTTATAATCTACTATACTAGCTTTAAATTATTATATTTTTCTTTTAAATATAAGTTTCTAATTAAATTTTTTTCTTTTTTAGTTTTTTATTTTATTTTTATTTTTATATTTTTATATAAAGTATTTAAATTTATTATATAAAAAATACTTTCTAATTTTATTTTTAAAGATATTAAAGATAATATCTTTATTACTTATTTCTAACTTTATAAATCCTAAATATATTCCCTATAAGGTAGTACTATTACTTTATTTAAACTTAGTATTAGTAAGTATTTAAAGCTTATAGTTTTTAATAAAAGTTTATTTTTACTTTTATTACTATAACTTATATAATTAATTATTAATCTTAATAATACTTTCTATATATTTACTTAGTTATATAAGTTTTTTAGTCTTATAAAGTTTATCTTTAACTTCCTTTTTAAACTTATTATAAAAAGTATTTATTAATAGCTTATTACTTTAATTAAAATATATTATAATCTACTTAAACTTTATAATATATTTAGTAGCTAAGCTCTTCTAATATAGGGTTTCTAATTATTAAATTATAGCTTATTATTTATCTAATTTTCTAAAAGCTTTTTTAAAAACTTTTTTAAATATTTTATAGTTTTTAAAGATCTTAATTATCTTAGTTTTTTATATAATCTTATTATTTTCTAAATAGTTTTAAAAAGTAGATTTAAACTATAAGAAAATATCTCCTATAAAATATTAGGCTATAATAGTAATCTTATTTACTTTAATATAAAACTAGCTATTATAATATTATAAATAGGTTTTTATTTAAATTAAAAACTTTTAAAGTTACTATTAGTTTTCTTTATACTTTTTTAATATTATAATTTTAAGTTTAAATATTATAAATTAAAAAATTATAAAAAATATTTTACTTCTTTAAACTATAATATTAGTATTTAACTATTAGATTATCTATTTTAGCTAAATAATTTATTACTTAATTTATAAATCTATATTTTATTAAATTATTTATTTTATATTAGTAAATTATTAATTAAATTTAAAATTCTTTTTATTTTATTATATTATAAAATTATTAATTACTTTTATTTTAGTATTTTATTTATTAGCTTTATTATATAGTTTTTTAATAGTAATATTATAATTATATTTATTATCTAAATCTAACTTTATATCTATAGTTAAAATAATAACTTTTTTTATTTTAATTTTATTATCTAATTTAAAATTTAAAATAGTAAAAGCTTTTCCCTTTATAAATACTATAATTTCTAGATATTAGTAATACTACTTAATAAAATTACTTACTAAATAGAAGTAGTTAATATATTATAATCTTAATATTAATATTACTAGATATTAAATAAATCTATAAATATAAAAACTATAAAGTATTTATTTTAAAATAAGTAAGATAATTAAGTAGTATTTATAAAATATAAATAAAAAGTATATATCTAAATATAAAAATATAATTATTTTTAAATTAATTATTAAAAGATTTTAGAAAATAAATTAAATATATAGTAAAACTTATAATTTATATAGATATTTCCCTTCTAAGCTCTTTCTAAGACTAATACTCTCTAAACTTAGTCCTACTTATTAGACTATAGTAGATTAACTATTAGTCTTACTAGTCCTAGATAAAGTAAGAGGACTATTTGTTAGTCCTATTAGTCCTATCCTTACTAGTTAGTGATATCCTATAGTTTATCCTTTTCTACTAGGTCTTACTACTCTGGGCCTATATAAAGGTCGGCCTATAATATTACTAGGATTCTATAATAACCTTCTAGGGGTTTCTACTATAATATTAGCTGCGGAAAGTAGTATATAGAATTTTCTAAGTTTTTATAGATTTATATATTAAGATACTACTTTTAATAGAAATAAATGTGTTTTATATATCTTTTTCTATATAATTAGGTATATCCTATATAATATTAATATTTAAAGGTAAAATAATAGGAATTTGTAGACTTACATGTGTTTCTAGATGTTGATGGTGGTGTTGTTGAAGATGGAAAAAGTGGCCTGTTTGGGGGAGTGGGTCATTGGTGGGTGCTTTGACTTAAGGCAAATTTAAGAACCGAAAAATAAAAAAAAATGCACTAGAATTTATTGTCACATTAATTGTCAATTTCGTGTAATACAGTCAAGCTCTTATCTTTTTAATTCCATTTATCAATCGCAAGTGTAATTAATGTACTTTTCTTTTCTTCATCTTCAAGTCTTCAAATCTTCAAATCTATAGTAAAACAACATTGGAAGCAAGGTGCCGGTGCTTTTTTTTCTTCAGCCTTGATTTTTCGTTGTCTTCTCTTACATGCCGTTCGCCTTCTCTTCCAGAACGGAGATGAAACTGGGCGTCTCTTGAGAAGCAGCGTTCGAAACGGGCTTCAGGGAAACGCTGTTGGGCTGGCTCGTGATCAACTGCAAAATTTCAAGGAGAGCGTCGTCGTCAGCTATCAAGTACTTGATACTCTCGATGTGGATAAATCATGAATAAGAACTTACATTGCTTGCCGCGCTCAACAGGGCGATGAGCGAGCTCTGCACCACGTCCTCGTGGATACCGACACCCCATACCGTCTTCTTGCTGCCCGCAGGCTTGCACTCGATATACGAGGCGGCCTTCACACCTCGACCCTCGCCGATGGCGTGCTCCTTGTAGTCATTCACGTCGAGGTCAAGGTTGATCTCCTTGAGCGCGGCCACCATGCTGGAGATGGGACCGTTCCCCCTACCACGCAGTTTTACTTCTTTACCGCCCACGAGGATAACGCCGTCAAAGATACGTATCAAGTCTTTCGTGTCTTGGGTCTTACCTATCGTAGGCAGAGGGGACTGCGAGCGGTCGGGGGTGATGCTGTAGTCAACGAGGCTAAAGTGGGGGTTCTCGCCGAGGAAGTACGTCGTCTCGAAGAGCTCGGTGATTTCGGAGGCCAGCAACTCTCGTCCGAGCTCTTCGGCACGGTTCTGGACAACGGCGGAGAAGGCGACCTGGAGGCCGCGGGGGAGATCGAGCTGCAGCTTCGACTGCAGGATAAAGGCGCTTCCACCTTTTCCGGACTGCGAGTTGACGCGGATGATGGCTTCGTAGTTGCGGCCGATATCTTGGGGATCCAGGGGCAGGTAGGGCATGCCGTTCCACGGGTCCTCGTTGGACAGGCCGAGGCGCTTGCGGTTCTGGAATCCCTTCTTGATTGCGTCTTGGTGGCTGCCCGAAAACGCCGCACATACGAGGCTGCCGCCGTAGGGAGCACGCTGGTGGACGGGGATCTTGGTGCAGGATTCGACGACGTCGATGACCGAGTTCAGATCGGAGAAATCGATTTTGGGGCTCACGCCCTGTGTGTAAAGGTTCAGAGCCAAGGTGACGAGATCGACATTACCCGTTCTCTCGCCGTTGCTGTGGGGGGAGGGGGGGTTCTAATCAGTATTGTCTCATGAGTCGCATAATATAGACAAGGGAGGATACGAACCCAAACAGACAGCCCTCTACACGGTCAGCTCCGGCCATCTGGGCCAGTTCTGCTGCCGCAATACCTGGAAAACGTCAGTAGCCGCACCAACGGCACTAGAATCGGACAACACTAACTAGTTCCGCGATCGTTGTGAGGATGCTGCCGAAAATCGTTAGCATGGCCATGATGAAGATGTGACATGGTAGGGAAGTCGCGTGTAACTTACCAGAGACACGCACACGTTCTCCCTGTCACCAATGTTGTTGCAAAAGTGCTCTATCAAGTCCGCATAAATGTTGGGTGTCGCCAGCTCAACCGTAGCAGGCAAGTTGAAGATGATTTGGTCGCCCTTTGCCGCATCGGGGCCCCACGCCTCCTTCACCGCGCGGCATACCCTCACGGCATAGTCGGGGTTTGTGTCGGAGAAGCACTCGGGCGAGAATTCGAACAGCCATCGGGTGTCGGAGGCTTCGGGGTTGTCCTTCGTCAGGGACCTAACCAGCTTGGTGCATTCGACGGCGAGCTCCAGGGTCTGCTCTTCGGAGTAGCCGAAGACGACTTGGCGGAAGCACTCGCTCGTGGCGAGGTAGATATGGATGATGGCGTTTTTCGCGCCGCGCATGGACTCTACGGTCCTCCGGATGAGGTCGGGGCGGCAGGGGGAAAGGACCTGGAGGAATACGTCGTCGGGCACGGCTCCGGGGGTTTCGATCAAGCGGCGGGTGAAGTTGTAGTCGGTCTGGGACGCGGAAGGGAAGGAGACTTCGATCTCCTTGTAGCCGAGATCGCACAGCATCTTGAAGTAGCGCCACTTCTCCTCGCCGTTCTGTTTGTTGGCCGGGCCAGGTTAGTACTGAAAGGGTCACGCAGGGAGGTCGAGGGGCCGGCGCGGGCGCGGGCGCGGGCGCGGGCGTGAAGCAACTTACCATTGGATCGGGCAGACTCTGGTTGCCATCGCGGAGACAAGACCTACGATGATGTTAGAAATGCTCTCATGCGCCAAAAGCGTCAATCGAGGGACAGAACGTACGAAAGCCAGCGAGGGGCTTTGTCAATGACCTTGTCGGGCCATTGCCGGTTCGGCAAATGCGGCGGCTAGCCGAGTCAGCTAAAAGATCAATTGATAAAAAGGAAAAGAAGGAAAAAAGAAAAAGCCGAGAGCATTGAGGCACGAAACTCACCTTGAAGGGCTTGTACTTCTTCGAGGGGTCCTTGAGCCTACAGACAGGGGTCAAGAAGGTTAGCGCTGCGAGAGTCAAAATGTTTCAATTGAGCAGAGCACCGAGCACCGTTCGCTGGCAGCCCAAAGCTCGAGCAACATTGAACCTACATCGGCATCCTGGCGGCGGGGGACGTCGTCCGAGGTTTTGGGAACGGGCCAGTTGGGGCGGGGTGTTTCAAGGATGAGGATTGGGAAGAGCAAGGACAATTGAAGGCGAGAAAGCAAGAAGGGTTGTTTTTTTCTAATTCCCACGGGTAGTTCACGGGTAGTTACCTCCAAACAAGACGAAGAGGGCGAGAAAGAAACAAGGATAGAAATATGCAGCTGGATCGGAGGAAGAAGTAGAAAACCCTTTCAATATGTTGAGTCACAGAAACTGACAGAAGCGGGGTCTAGAATGACTCGAGCTCGAGAGACTGACAGTGGATAGTGGACAGTGGATAGTGGACTATGACTACGAGGAGAAATTGAGGAGAAATTGGAGAAGCTGGCTGGCAAAAGTAAAGGACAGGACAATTCAACAGTACAATTGAGTTGTACCTCGTGTACCTCGTGGAGGGGCAAAAAGTTTTGCAAAGATTTTTGATCTGATCAGATCAAATCGGAGTCGGCGACCCACTCCGACCCACACACTAACTAAAAAAAAAAAAAAAAAGAAGAGAAAGAGAATTGGTACTGTGTACTGTGACTGTGTATGAAGTACCACTAACCAAAGACTCAGAATCTTAGGTCAGCTTACTATTTTGTTTGGTTTTCTTTTTCTTATTTTTAAACTTGAATATACTTCGTAAATACTAATTAATTGTCGGGGTCCGCTGCAACAGCCGGCCGGGAGAGCCCCGCTCCGGAGTCCCAGCGAGGCCGCAAGAAGTAAACGTCGTGGAGCCATGGCCGGTCTCAGTCTCCCACCGGGGTCGTGTCGGAGTCTCGGAGAGATGGTGGTAAAAAGCACGGATTTAGGGCAGACGAATGACGTATGACAAGGTCTTGGCTCGAGAGAAGCGTCGCCACGACAGACTCTTGCTGAAGAAAGGAGCAGCGATCAGGCGCAAATGGATCATCACCAGGTACGAAGTACTAACCCGATACTGGCCGATATCTGTAGAGAAAGGGAACGAAAGTGAGACCTCGCCAGGCCAGAAACTACAACCATCCTTGCAACTCCTTCCCCAATATGAACAAAGAACAAAGGAAGAAGAAGGGTAAACAAGCACAATAGCTTCGCAAATTATTGTTACATTAGCTATATATATATATATATATATATATACTCAACTATCTAGATATAGCAGCTGCGGATAATAATAGGCTAAATGCGTCCAAGGGAGCTATAGTCTTGTCACACAATGACACAACGATGCTCTTCGCAGTGCTCTTGGCTTGGTTTGTCCTTACAGTTCTATCTTGCCCCTATTAAAGGTAGCTACCCCAAACATCTTTGAGGACGACAAGTATATCAACTCGTGCAATTCCACAAATCTGAGGGAGTAGGCCTATAACCACGGCATCGCCCAGATCCGGGATGGGGCCGGGACGTCCAACTTCCACGGGGACATACGGAGACCGGTAAGGTTGTAAAATTAGGACCACGATGATAACGGTCCCGAAACGATCCTATGAGCGTCATGTCCTGAAGCTGCTGCCACACTATAAACAATTAGAAAGTATATACCGGCGTGAGCAACAGAATCCAAGGCAACCTAAAAGCTGAAGCGTAACGCGGGTCATAATGCATGTACATGTTCTAAGATCTTCCCATCTTGGTTACTGGAGAAAGCCGTCCAAACATCATGGCCTATCCTACTCGATGGTAGCCAGCATGAAACCAAATGGCGTCTTGTCCAGAGTCGAGCGGACAAGGCGCCAACGGGCATGAGAATAGCAAAAGCGAGGCCTATGAGGATCCCATGAGATTTACCAGGTCCGGACATTAAATTAATATTATTCCAAAGCTGCCTTTTAATATGGCGCTTCCCGCTGCATGCATAGTCCTGCGCGAATCCGAGCTTCCCAACCAACTTTATGGCCCTTCCCCATTGATACCAAGCTTCTCCCCCGTCTTTATGTGTTGAGACAACATATTTCGACATACGCTTTGACTAGCTTCCATCAGGGCATTTCATGCCGCGGGGCACCGTCTGCCTCGTGTTGTACTGGGCCCTCCTCTCTCCCGGCTTCCCGAATTTCATTCGCGACTAGCGTAACCTCTTTGCCATCTGCTTCAGGCGTCTGCGTCTGCGTCTGCGTATCTGGCGTAGACTGCGCGGCTCTCTGGCGATTCCGTCTCCGTCTCAGTATGAGAAAACATGCAATTCCACCAATAACCAATGCCATCGGTATCCCAACGCCCAACCCGATCTTGTACCCGGATTTCCCATCAGAGCTCGAGGGCGCGGGCGAACTCAGCGGTGAATCCTGGGAAGATCAGCATCCATCGCAAATGGAGATTGAAGGCAATGAAAGTAGCACCTACCGATGATGTGATGCCGGGCGCGGAGCTAGAGCCAGAACTAGTAGGGGAGCCTCCGCCAGCAGCTGTGATCCGTACATATTTCGAGTTGAACCCGATTCCGTCCCCCCAAGACCAGATCAGGAAATGGATCGGCTCAAGTCGGAAATCCGGGCCATTCCCGTACAATGATCCCACTGTCCACGCATACGACGTTGGTACTGGGGCGGGCGCGCGATCTAACACGAAAACTTGACGATTAGTTGGGCTGAATGCTGGAAGCGCGCTGCCATTCTTCTGCGGATAAACAACCTATGAGTGTCAAGTTATAGAAACCGCTCTCGGGGTCTCTCGGGCCTTGAAAGGCAATCAGCGAAAGTAGGCTAGTGCTGTTGGTTGCCCATTCTAGATCGATCGTCTCTCCAACCTCAAATGTTTGATGCGAGTCGCTTTCAGTGA
This sequence comes from Scedosporium aurantiacum, assembly GCA_000812075.1. Taxonomy (NCBI): domain Eukaryota; kingdom Fungi; phylum Ascomycota; class Sordariomycetes; order Microascales; family Microascaceae; genus Scedosporium; species Scedosporium aurantiacum. Next base: position 10,162 of record JUDQ01000261.1, read on the forward strand.
CAGTGACACCAGCAGGTCCAGCCGCAGGAGGGAAGATGAAGAAGTTGCTCTGTGCAGATGCGAGGAGTGGGAAAGAGCACAACCCAAGGATGAAAAGAGTGGAGAATGTCAGAGTGGACATAATGCGGAAGAGCCTTCGCCGACAATGACAGAGCAGTTGGTGGAGGAAGGAAATCCCCTCACCGAGTTTTGAGGCTGAGATTTAACATTACCAGCTGAAAGTGTGGCTCGGACTGCCAATTTCGGATGTTTATTCTCCCACATCAGGGATCGCCCGGACCATCGTGACGACTTGCTCACTCTGACAAGGATTCTATAATAGCGGCTTAGCGCCTTAGATAATCAATAATTATAATCTATATACTATAGTACTAGAATTAAATTTTTTAATAAATTGTTTTATTATAACATATTTAATAACTTTTTGATAATATAAAATTTTAATAATATATAATTAAAAATATAGTTATTATTTAAATTAACTCTTAGAAGAAAAAAAAAAAAGCTTGAAATATATAGAAGATTTTTATACTTTATATATGTTTCTTATCCTGTGCCTGTCTGTCCCCCTCGCATAGACAACTGAGCGGAATCCTCCGCTCCTATATTTACTTCAAATTTGAACAAAGTTGACCGGTCAGGAGAGAAATGGAGGCGCCGGGCCAAGAAACGGCCCGCCAAAGAAGCCTGTCCTTTCTCGATTTACCATATGAGATTCGGCGACAAATCTATGAGCCTCTGCTCTACTGCAACAAGGTCGTCAAGGAAATTTGCCCGGCTACGAACACGATATTCCTCCCGAAACAGACCAACCAGAAGGAGGAGGCGTCTCCTCTGCTCTTCCCCGCCATCCTGCAGACTTGCCAGTTGTTGCACGAGGAAACCGCGCAAGTTCTTTACGCCGAAAATGAGTTTTATCTCGCCATAGACCACGACCCCGACCGCATTGCCAGGTCGTGGTTCATGGCGGATAGGAATTTAGCGCGTGTGGCGAGGCTGGATTTGTCGATTAGACTCTTTCCGGAAATCAACAAAGACGGGTTGACGTTGGAAAAGGTGGCGAAGATGTTCCCACGGCTGCACTCCATTGCCATCTACCTCTGTCTAACGGTCCCTGCATGGGAGGAGTTCGTCAAGGAGTCGGCAGACATTCTGAAAGGGATGCGACAGGGCCGCGTGGTAGTAGATGTCGGTGACGACAAGAATATGCTTGGTCCCCCGGGCGAGGCTAGTCAAACCACCAAGGCACGGTGCCTCAGCGCGTGCAAGCCGGTCGTGGACGAATACATGCCGGAAAAGGCCATACGCTGGGAGTTTAGAAAAGACGAATACGTGTTCGGGACGTATCTCGAGGTCTACCTCGTTTGGGGCGGGGTAGAAGTCAGCGGGGATTTCAATTAAAGAGGGCCAATCAACAAAACCAAAGACAATCGAAGAGGAAAAAGGGGGGCGTGCTTCCTGAGGCTCATGATGCCCAGAAGAGATGCGTAGGCTGCTTTCTTGTTATTGGGAATACCCTCATCCCGGTATGTACGAGTATACGGATTGTATTACAACCTGCAAGAGCAACATCTAAACTTCTTTCTATACCCGCCTGGCAGTCTCTGCAAATGCTACGGGGGAATGTTTGATTAGGAGTCCTATGCTGCCATCTTTGTCTGCCCTGCCTGTCTTTTTCCAGAAATTTGGCGATCCAGTCAAATGGTGGATCATGTACAAATGGGCCATGAGTGGTTGTCTGTGCCAGCTACAGAGAGGGAAGACACGCATATCGGCTCATTATCAGATCAATTGATATCTTCTCGATAGTTCCTCGTCACTCTAGTCTTCTACTTCAACATGATTCTCGACTTGGAACCCCCACTTCAACATTACTATGTGCGACAACCCTCAGCGGACAACACCTTGAGGCTGCCTTGTGTGGCCCGATGGCCTTGAAAATTATCGTACGATGGTGCGGCCCAAGCCTACAGAATCCGAAATGCAAGAGGGCTTAGACGTGTAGCTGGCTGACATCTCTGCATTGCTTTCTCTTCTGATCGAAATGGCGACCACGCCTTATTGGCCGAGTCACACCTGGTCGCAGTTATTATGGGTTGATCTATGTCTACTCGGTCGGAGTTGCTTATGAGTTGATCTGTTTTTTAAAACACTTGCGATGTTCAAAAAGGACGGAGCATCCTCCAAACTTCTAGTATCGACACTTGCCCATTCAACAGAAATACTAGCCTCTCTTCCCATTTCCGCCATGCAACCAGTCTGTCATCCGTCTATGGCTTCCGTTAATGAGGAGCCGACACCGAGACCAAAGCTCACCGCAGCACGTGCGGGCCGTCGTCTCCATATGTTGAGCTGCACATTTTGCAGGAGAGCCAAGAAGAAGGTGAGAACTTGCCTCATTCCAACACGTAGATTCTGGATACTGCTGACGGTGGGAACATGGCAGTGCGACCCCCAGTCTAGGAAGTGGCCGCAGAAGTGCGCTCGCTGTTTGGCAAAAGGTCTAAGCTGTTCCGAACCTACGCGGAAGGTCAGAACAAGGCGCGAATCACCGAACCCTGGAAGCACCGGTAGATGGATGCGAGAGGCTGGTTCAATCTATGATGACCAATTGAAGTTGCCCGAAAGGCTCGCATCGACTGCCCTGGTAGATGCTAAGTTGAGTTCAGGCGCGGGAATGTGGACCTGGAATTTCGCCGACTTGTAACCACGACCCCAATCTCCCAAGCCCGACAGTATGTGTGTTCCGCGGACTATTGTACTGACTGTGCTTTTCCCTTCAACTACACAGGAGCAATATGCTGGCTATCCTACAGCTCGCAGCGGCGGAAATGTTTGAGCAGGAGTCGGCAGGTCCTGGCGCAAACCGAATGCTAGCTAGCCTCTGGGAACCACAATATTGCCCGATTTCCATCGAACATCCCGAGTTGGAGTTTCTTAATAGGCGCCACGAGTTGCAGCTGTTCTTGCCCCAGTTACAGAGGCAGCTACAGGCTGAAATCACTCGACGACTCCAACAAACTCTGCAAAATTCCCCGGAAAGACTCCTGCTAGACGCCGCGATGGGTTCTGTTCTCGATCCCTTAGCTGGGGTCTTAGTAGCGTCTAGCATTCTCGAAACCCCAACGTCCCTCACAAACGGGTATCTGTCTTTTCCCAGGTCGGCTGATGACCTGCACGAGCAAGCTCTTAGGCTTATCAGCGACGGACAGCCGTGCATGGCGATTCCGTACCACAGTAAAAGCTTGGTGTTTGGGCGGAAAGTGCCCGACCGGGGTTTCTGCAAGGCCATCAAGAGACAGAAAATGCCGACTTTTATGGCTTCTACATGCCGCAAGTTTGGCCTACCACAACAGTATTGCATGCCAGCCTTTTGGAGCTGGCCATCCATGGTTAACCCAACTCTCGCCCCTCACCCTTCCCAGCAAGCTGCTGCCGAGACCATCCTCCTCAAGACCTGGATTGGCTTTGACGACACTCTCGACTTGATGGAGAGCGGCCGACTGCGAGCGACATCGTTAACCGACTGGAGGGGCGTGTTCCGGGAGGCATATCTGAAGCCAGCCAAGGCAACAAAAGCAGACGACTATGGCCACACAAATATCCATGTTGCGGCAATTCTCCAAATGGACCCGGCCGATATTCTCAACGCTGCTTCTAACCTCGTGCAAAAGGATCGCCGAGGACGACTCCCAGTCTGGTATGCGGCCGCACCTGAAGGCGGGCGACTTTTTCAAGACTTGTTAGAAGTAACAAAACTTCATGCCGCAAAACATAATCTGCCAGACGTTTACTCTCACAGAGACGCCAACGGTGCTGACTTGATCCAGTTCGGCATGGGACGTGGCCTTGACTATGTTGAAATGCTTGGACTAGGTCTCCCTTTTGTGCCGGCACTTGACGACGCTGTTGGTACTATGCCTGGAGGAGAATTAAATCAGTCACAGGGAGGCCTTTTCGTGGAGGAAAGAGATGGCCGAGAGTTCATGGTGATGGCATGCTTGGATTTCTAAGAGGCTTAGCCGAGTTGGTATATGACTATTGAAGGCGGACGGTCTGTCCGTGTTTTGGTTTATGGGATCAGCGGAGGGAAGTGAGGAAAGGATCCGGATATCTTCAAGTGTTGCTGGCTGCTGTTGTTGTTGTCTTTCTTGGTCGCTGGCTCGGCCGACACCCTGCTCAATTCCTACCCAAGCATGCCCGAAACGGACAAGTGCGAGGCAAACCGGAGTATAAGGTTTGAAAGCGCTAATTTATGTGTCTGGGGGAGTTGAGAGATTAATCCGCCAATTTGACGCCTTTTTCGACTTTATAAGACAGCTTCATTCGAGAAATCACCCACTGCCGTGCTGGCTTGGATGTTGTTGCCCTCCTCGTCCTTCCATCAAGACTCCTCGAGGCGATCAACCTCAACTCGGCCGCTCTCCAGATAGGACTTGCTCCTAGCGTAACGAGAAGATTCGGATAGGCAAATCTCAGACAAACGTAGTGAATAATTGCATACTTGTCAGCCAGTAAGAAGGGAGTGTCTCAACAACACAGCCACCGTATCAATTTGAACCTCTAATAAGAGAACTTGAGCTTCATGGTGAGGCGAATCTGCAATCACCCCCGCCTTCTTGCTGGAAAGCCACTGCTCAGCTCCCATTTGATACTTCACGCTCTCTGTTACTGTTGTTCCTGGGGAGTCTAGCCTTAAAGGGTGATACCAGATATCACAAACACACTTAAGGATCCTGATTCGACACATTTTGCTCGTAGCCATGAGAGAAAATGGCTTCCAGTCAGCAAAGGCGCGAGTCTGAGGAGCCAAGTGCATATGACGAACTAGCCGATGTCGAAGCATGCTTTGGAATGCCGAATCAAGGCATCACTGCGAAGAGTGGCCCTTATCACTACAGAAGCCTGTCAGCTCCGACAACCATACGGGTCATCAAATTACTGCCAGATAAAGTGGACGAATGCATTGCATGCACGCTCCATCATTTTGAGACAGACAAGACTGAAGTCACCTACCGCGCTCTATCATATTGCTGGGGAAGACAGGATCACACGAGGGTAATTCATCTTGGCAATCGGCTGACTGAAACGCACCTGCACCCTCTGCACGAGAACCTCTGGCAATTCCTTTCTCATATGTGGCAGCAAGGTATGTTCGACGACTACTTCTGGACCGACTCTCTCTGTTTAGATCAGAAAAACAGCGAGGAAATTTCCCAGCAGGTCCCACGAATGGGACGGATCTACGCCGCCGCGGCTAACGTCATCGTCTGGCTTGGACACGATATCAAGGGCGAGACAGACATGCGCCTGGTGTGTGACTGGGGAGGACCTGTCGACTGGAGTACTGTTAATATTAGCGACGAGGCGGAGCTGAATCGGGCGATTTCTACTGATGAATCCTCTGCGCATGTGGCCGAAGCCGCCTCCCATATTCTACTTCTACCTTACTGGAACCGGGTCTGGATCGTGCAGGAATTTGTACTCGCGAAAGATATTTGCATTGCGTACGGCGGCACATCAATGCGTCTCGACCAATTTTTAACCTGCTTCAAACCCTTTTCGACGGCCAGAAGCGAATACGACTGGCAACCCACTGTTTGGGACTTGTGCCGACTGCGTGATGCGGGCGGAAGGAAGCCACTTTGGCAAATTATTTCGGATTATTGTCTCAGCAAGAGCAGTGTGGTCGCCGACAAGATATATGGGTTTCTAGGCATGGTAGCCGAGTATGCAGACGGGAAGTCTGCGGCGGATCATATCAAAGTCGACTACGAGAGGAAGCCTGCGATGGTGCTTTTCGATGCGGCATTCGAGTGCCGCCCTCCGTGGGACAAGTACCCGACTGTGCTAGATTATCTGTGCAAGTCGTTGTTGGCACTTGAAAACTACGTGTACCCCGATCTCGACGCATTAGAGGAATACGCTCAGAGTCCCACGACCTCGACGCGGCACGCGGTCTTTGCCCGCCAAGCTTTCAAAGTGCTTGAAGCGGCCGGTCTCATCGTTTTCGTCACAAAAGTCGACTATTTCGAGTGGTCCAGGGCCGTCGAGGAATTGCTGGGTTCGGCCGAACAGGCTCAGGGCGCATACGAACACAGCCTTGATCAAAATGCTGCTGTTGTCGGACTTGCTCTCTCCACTCTTGGTGAGAATTTCCAGGCAAGCTTCAGGAACTCGTGGAGGCTTGAAATGTCTCCCACGCCGTTTTTCCCCTGGCTTTGCCCTGTTCATCAGGGAACAACGGATTACTACCGCGCAGGCCAAGAAGGTTCGAGAGCAAACGACCAGCAGAACCATCCTTGGGTTCTAATCAAATTCGATACGACCTCTCTGCGCGACGCGTGCCGCCACTCTTCTGAGAACTGCGATGGGACGAGAGTAACCTTTGATCTCCCCTAGGTCAATTTCCGCCTAGTTGTTACAGTGGGTACCGGAGATGCTAGACGAAAAGTCTGCTTGGAATGCTGATTTGCTTCTCCTGGCTGGTTGTCCGGGTGGTAGCCAAGACCCCCTTATCGCGGTGATTAGTCCGATATTCTGATATGGTCCTGGAAGACATTCCTAGTCTGGGAGAGGGGGTTTACCAACGAGTCGGCTTCCTAGAGACCGGGAAGCTCGCACACTTGAGGTGGTTTGAGGTTGGGTGGATCATGGCCGTGGCGTTTAAACTGAGAAGCGTAGTGATCAAGAATGCATTCTATTGTTCCCGCCCGCTTCCTAAGCCTCCAAGCCTCGTGAAATGCTCAGTCGTCCAAGCCAAAGATTACTCTACGCGTGCATACTTATATCCTCAAACAGGCACGAATATCAGCCCGACCTGACTTTCCATTTCCTTTTGTAATAGGGCTACATGTACAAACAATGGGTCTGCTGTGTGGTGGAATAAAACCGACACCGTCCTACTACTCCCTTTCTTTTTTCTAACCCCTGGTCCACCTATCCCCACCCCTCCTACTCCTCCTCATCTTCTTCCTCCTCCTGCATCTCTGCCTTTGCCCGCTTTCGGGGATGTAGAGGACTCGCTATGTGATCACCTCCGCCGTCATATCTTTCCCGAAGCTCCCAACCCGAGAGTTCCTCGGCTCGGACGACTCCATCCGGTCCAAGTCGCAGTACCACACGCCGCTGGCCCATTGTGATGAACTCTCTGGCAAATTGCAAGATGGTCCAGGCAAACCTAGCAAAGTGCGTCTCTCGGGTAGTGCGATGGATATGCTGCAAAGGGAGGTTATGATATAGGCTCTCAAACTCAGGGTTGGCCTCCTGTCCGACGTAGTGCACGACAAAGGTTCGGCGTCCAAGCCTCCCTCCCTGAGAATCACGTAGCCTCTTCGGAACAACAACAAACTCGCGAGTGTCGTAGCATTTGTGGATGTCGGCTCGCAGGTGCATCCTGTTCCCGTAATGGTGGAGATGGGAGTACTGACTCATTCCCATGGTTTGATACCAACCATGCTCTTCCTTCGGGATGATATGTGCCTTCTTAAGGCCGGAGTGGTGGTTTGCCACCGCACATCGATCGCCGTCGGGGCTGGAGACACCTTGAATATGCGAGGGCCAGGACGTCGGGATCCTTCCATGGGGGAATTCCCACTCTCGGAAGGACGGAACAACGGGGTACTTGAATGTGGCTGTATAGTGCCCATCGGCACCGAAATGGTCAGTACAAATAGTGCTCTGGTACTTGGGTTGGGGATTTCTGGACTATACCATCGTTGTTAAGGACAAAATAATATTCGTCTCTGATGAGCATTGGCTCTTGGGCAGCGGTGACTGGTTGCTCTCCTCTCCTGTCAACGCAAAGTTGGCCATTACCAATACTCCCGGCGACAATTTGGCATGCGGTCAGGGCGGTTTCATGGTGGACTCCTTTCAGCGACCCAATACCAGTAGGATCAACACGGGGAAGGAAAAACAGAAGGCTCCATCTAGGCTGGTAACCGGGATGATGGAATTTGATGATCTCTTGTTGGGGGGAAGAATTTGGAAGAGGCGCGGGGGCAGGGGGTCGAGCGACGGGAACACTGGCCATCGTATTGATTCGCTTCTCGGTAGTTTGGTTTGGAACACGGGCGAGGCAGCGATGGATTGGTCTGCGATCTTCCTGTGTTTGGCTGGTGAGGATGAAGAGATGAAATGGAAGATGACAGAAATGGACGAGGCAGGGTTTCTTTGGCACGAGATAAATTGTTTTGCTGTTGCTCTCCTTCAGTGAGGCGCTCTTTCCTCGATAATGTGTTCCTGCGGATCGTTCCTTCTATCTGAAATGTGCTGAAATCTCAATACGTCCCAGCGTGAATCATGGGTGTCGTAGCGGCTCCAGATAGGTTTGGAGTTAGATGGAACTCTGCTGACCTGATTGACGCAATCGAGAGTCAACTGCAAGTCTTCTTGGAAGTATAACCGCTAAAAGCACGCTTGCAATTAAAATCATGCTGACCTTAATTGCCATCAGTGTAGGCCGAGTTGGTTGGGTTCCTCAGTCTTTACAGCAATTCTTCAACTCAGCTCCATTTGGTGATAGTTACCATGAGGTCTCTTGTGCAGCCCCTGCGCCATATCAGTTAACCTAGGCATGGGTTCCTCTCACATTGTAATTTCTTCAGTGAAGCGCTCGCTCCGTGACGTCGGCTGATGACCGCGCAGAAGACGTGGGAGACTCGCCACTCTTTAGATCTCCAGGTTTCTTAACCTGTCCCGATCGAAAGGAATAGACATGGTCTTCCGAGAGCCTTACTAGGGGGTGTTTCGCTTCTATTGTTGAAAATTTCCAAGAGCACTCTTCCAATACTCACCATGCCTTTAGAACACTTGCCATAATCCCTTGACAATGGACCGCAGCGAAGGTTACCGCCAGGAGGGGGTTACACGGCGACCACCTGGGAAGTATCGCTGGACGGGAAAAGAGAAATCCTCTCTGTAAACTACTTGAAAAAGAACAACCTTGCCATCGAAAGTATGACCGCTGAGATGATCCCCGAACGTCCCCTAGTTCGAGTTTGAAAGAGAGCCTGGCGGCAACAGATATGCGCCAACTTCAGTCCTCATATATTTTTATTTTTTCAAATTTAATCGTTTATTTATCTTAGAGGCTCCAACTGGCAACAGCGTAAAAACCGAACTGGGTTGGCTCCTCGGTTGCCTGCTTTGCGGACTTCGGCTTTGGGATTGAAGGACAAGGGGATTATAATGCTACAGTTCTGTTATAGACCTACGGCTTCTGCAATGCATGACGCAAAGAAAATACCGAAAATAATAACAATGATAATCCTGGCAGCAAGAAGTTGGGATTCCTTTCACAGAATCTTAAAACTCTTCAATAATTCTTTCAATGTTACGAAGTACCGAGTACACTTGTACACTTTGTGGTCTGGCTGAGTCATCAAGTTGCAGTCCTCATCGGCAAAACCTTTTCCCGTCACCGCCAAAATTCGCCAGGTTCCAGGCTCCATGCATCTCAAGCCCAGCATCACAGCATCCATCCCCCCCACCTCCAGCTCATCGCGAAGATAACCAACCTCGCAGTCCCTTCCGATCGCCCCCGAAATCTCCTCCTGTCCGATTATCGCCTCCAATTAGCATTTCCCGACTTCCCTCATAGCCAGCAACAATGACTGGTCGCGGTGGCGGCGGCGGTCGCCGTGTCCTCCTCCCTCCAATGTGAGCCCGAATCTACCCACGTGCTCGGTCGCGTTCGCGATGGAGCTCTATTCTGGTCTTGGATTTAAGTAGAGTGCTGACATTTTGCAGCAACATGATTTTCAAGTTGCTTCAGACAGTGAGTCTTTTCGATTGCCCTCCTGCGGACCGATCTTGAACGCGAGCGGGGCTTGGGGAAGGGAGATTTTGGCGCCCGGCGGAATTAGGTGGAATGCGCACCTCCCCGTGGAGCATTCTAGAATTGCGCAGATCGAAACCCTTTCGAACGACGATCGCGGCGGCGCATGGCGTAGAAAGCCACAGACTCTCTTGCCTTCAGTCGTCCGTCCTGCGACCAGGCTTGGCCAAGCTCCCATTCAGCGATCCCCGCCGCTTGTTTCCTCGAGCCCCTTCAGAGATTCAGATTGCGCGTCAATTACAGATACGACCGAGGAAAGGTTGCTGACATTACCAGAACGCGACAGTGAGCGTGTGGCTCTACGAGCAGCTCTCCATCAGGATCGAGGGAAAGATCAGGGTGAGGCCTCCATGCTGCGAAACTCAGCCTACCGATATGTTCCTAACACATATGTGGCGAACAGGGATTCGACGAGTTCATGAACCTGGTTATCGATGATGCTGTCGAGGTGAAGCAGATTACGAAGACGAACGACAAGGAAAGCCGGAGACCGCTGGGTATGACCGCATCCCATCTGATAATTGCAAACGCCTTTGTGACGCAATCAAATGGCTGACTCGTTTTATGTCCAATCCCAGGCCAAATTCTCCTCAAGGGCGACAACGTGTCTCTAATCCAGAGCCTGTCCGGGTGAAGCCCGGGGTTCCTCACCATGATAACTTGAAAAACAAAAAAGCGAGATCGAGCGGACGAGGGTGGCAGTACACGAAAGGGATGGGCGGCGCAATGAAGATAACACCCGAGGAGATGGGAAAAGAACAAAACGGGGATAGAACTTTCTCAGTGCGACACGAGCCCTTGGGCGCCGACTCCGAGCGCCCAGAAGGACAGAATATTGAATGCTTCGGAGATGACCCACGCCTTTGGAGATGGGATGAGCTTCCAAGGTTACCTGTTCGGGGTGGAAGAAGAAGCGGTTTTCCAGTACTGAGCTAAGAGCAATGATGAAAATGTAATAATATGGCTTTTTCGGGAACGAAACCATTAAAGCTGGCTCCTTTGTACCGTGTGTGTACTTCGCACTTCCCATCACCTTTGTCGATCAAAACGATCAATGACCGCATCTTGCTTTTGCCAACCAGTGGTTGGTCCATACTGTCCAGGTGAAATGTTGTTTCCAGCGGAATATCGAGTTGGATTGACAGGCCACAGCACACCTGCCCATCGCTTGCTGGCTGGAGCCCTTTTTGAAAAGGGACTCAGAAGTATAGACAGGATGTGTGCCATCAATGTCACGGACAGTATTGCACAGCAATCCTCATTTTGTAACCTTGACATCGAACTGATTAACTTTTGATTCCCGTGACCGGCGGCGGCCTTCTCAAGGGAAAAGAGACGAGGGACAAGTCAAATCGATAATACAGAGGCAAGGATCTACAAGACTTCTTGGGGGGGCGCGCCTCCCGGGTCTCCTCCCAGCACATCAATATGCAGATCCCCCAACTTCGCTCTTTACATCGGCGCCGCCTTCGCCGACGGAGACGGAGATAACGGGCAGCGGGAAACAGAAGCGAGATGAACGAAGATTAATAAACACGAAGCCGTCCAAACACAACTGCAACGTCTCCGCCCCCCTCTTTTATCCCGAGATGCAGCATCTAAAGTGGAGATTTCGCCGATGTGACAGGGCGGGCGCGGGTACCTTTTTGCTACCATTTTTGCCACCCAGCGAATCTTGTCTCATGATCTCCAAAAAGCTACCGTTACAAACAAACACCCCTCGAACCAAGAACCATTCCCCAGCCACACAAACTAAACTCGGAAAACCTAGATGGCCGACTTCTCCGGTGGGTGGTGGGACGGGAGATAGGGGGATGATGGAGATTGGTGGTGGGGACGAAAGATCGGCTCTTGCATGCAGGGGGCGGGAGGATGGACCAATCTTGAAGCTTTGAGGGTGACGCGGGTTCCGGGATGGGTGGCTTGATTTCCTGATTATTGATCATTCAAATGGCTCCTCCTCGTTGTACGGAGGAGTATTAAAATAGATACGAAGTATTAGACTCTGGACTCATGAGGGTTAGTGTCGGAGATTTTTTTTTTTTCTAGATTTATTGGCAAATCGTCAGGATCCTTAGAATTGTTCGCTGGGCGGAGAGAAGATATTCACGTCATCCAAGATGTCTCGAGTCATCGATCGCATGCCCAAGCCCGTGGCCCCTAGGGAGAAGAAGGTCATCGTTCTCAGCTATCCTAGGTACATATTCCTATTCTCTCAGCCGAAGTATGTGCACGACCACACTAACCTTCCTCCCCTCCTCTGCCAGAAATGGCACCCTCGGCCTCTACAAAGCGTTCACGATACTGGGCTACAACCCGTACCACCTCGTCACCACCTGGAAGAATGGCATAGAGCACATGAAGATAGCAAGAGAAGGACTAGAGGCCAAGATGGACGGCAAGGGAAATCCTTACGGCCGGGAAGAGTTTGACAAATGGTTCAGCGAAAACGGGGTAAGATGCAGAAGCAGAGGAAGATGTTGAGCTCGGCTCGTTTCCATCCAATGCTAACAACACCAACTACATTCTTCAAGACCGTGATGGACATTGCCGCCTTCTTTGCGCCCGAGCTTATCAAGGCGTATCCCGATGCCAAGTTCATCCTCACGTATCGAGACCCGAACGCCTGGATGCGATCGGTCGAAAACACGATTATGAAGGCCGAGATGATGAGCTATGGCTTCCCGGTCTGGTACATGAAGCAGATCGACTCGTACACTTACGAGATGTCCAGGCTCACCACTTGTCTGGGACGCTTCCTTTGGAAGAGGACAAAGGACGATCCTGTAGATCTCCGGTCGCGGGAGCGGGCCATCAAGGGATATCAGGAATAGTGAGTTATGTTTGGGTGCAGGAGGGAGGACTTTCAACGAAGGTCCCCTGTGTGGCCTAGTACGATAGGAACAGAAGCTGAATCAGTTTTACCATTTTTAGCAACGAAATGGTCCGCAAGCTCGTCCCCCCCGGACAATTGCTCGAGGTAAAGCTCGAAGATGGTCTCGGCTGGGAACAGATCTGCCCATTCATCGGCGAGGAAATTCCCGACCAGCCCTACCCGAGGGCCAACGATCCCAAGGAGTTCGAGAGACTCGTGGGCGAAATCCTCAGACCGGCCTGGAGGCGGACGCTCGTGAAGTATGCAACTGTTTTGATTCCAGTGGTCGGAGGGGCCATATGGTATCTCAGACAGCGGAGGTAGGAAGGACAGGGACAGGTCTAAGTAGGAGGCCATTACTGAAGTGGAGGAAATGGAAGAAACAAACTCTGCGAGCGGTTTCATTGGGATCAATTTGGCTTTGGAAGATTGGAAGATCAGTCGATAGTGTAAGTGAATAAACAACATTGACAATTTTGTAACCTCATCTGGCGAAGAAGAAGAAGAAGGAGAAGAAGAAGAAGAAAGAAAGAAGAATTAGAAAAGAATAGCGCGTGTAGGCTCGAGTTCATCACTTCAGGTGGCCTGTCGTCCTAGCACCTACGAATCCATTGACTGAGAACTTGTCTCCGAAGCCGTAGACGAGCCTGCCTTGCCTGTTGAACCACTTGCATCCCGAAGTTTCTCGTCGCCAACGCTCTCCAGCTCCGAGGCAGTACGTTTCTCAGGTACTGCCCTTGCCTTGATGTAAGAATCCCACGCCAACACATCACACTAGGGGCAACGATGTTGCTGTTACTGCTGTGGCTGTCCTGGTCCCGATAGATGTCCTGGACGTAATTGTGCCATATCGAACTACCCACCGGCATTGACTGCGTTAAAAGTGCGTTGCGAAAACTCGAAAACTCAGACATGCCCTTGGCATTAGCAAAGGCATCGCAAGGTATTCGCGGATCCCAGTAACCACGGAGATCGTCGGCGAGAAGATCGTCGATCCACTCAACCGGAAATTGAGATACAGCGCTTCCCTGGTTCGAAGTGGAAAAGGTGAGGTTGAGAGGCTTAACATAATCAACGACATCCTTCGATGGAACGAGGCAGAAAGCTCTGTCTTCTTTCTTCCCAATGGCACCGGGGATGTTGGACATGGCCCTCCATGTGCTCTTGGCTCGATCGTCACGGATCTCAATGCCATCATGACGGGACTTCGCGCTTTCAATTACACAGGATGGATTGGTGAGATGCTCGCTGACACCGACGCGGCGAACAACGATCTTGTGATATCAATTCATGGATATTGGCGATGGTATCTTGGAAGGCCGGCTCAAGCCGTGGACTGGATCTGTTGGCTGGAATTAGAGAGTGTTTGCTTACTTTTATGTTCCTGTCTTCCAGTTGTTCCTGGTCAACGTCACAGCCACTTCATGAGTTTCTTTGGCTGTGCATTACCGAGATACTGTGCCATTGTACATGTACGCTATACGAAGCAATATGAAGTAAACACTTTCCGAAGTACGAAGTACAAAGAGGTCTTTCGCCAGGGCTGATAAACAGATGTGTTTAGCGTAGCCAGCAGCGTCCAGCGTGAGTTCCGCTCTTCATCGGTGAGGATGGTGGTAGTTATGGTGGTTCTTAAGATGGTCCTAAAGATGCTGAAGCATATAACCTGGGGAACTTTTAGGCTGAGTTATTGCTACAACCAGAACCGGCCATGCGGGTGAAGATCTAAGCGGCGCTCATAGTATACTCTCACCGATATTGCCTTCCAAGGTATCTCTTCTTCGGGATTGGATGCTAATAGTCCGACTTTGTTATTCCCTTCTTGGCGTCCCATTTGTTTCTTGCCGATATAACTACATAAACATATTTAATGTCTTTGGCCATAGCCGTATCTAAGAACGCTTGGCAAATACTTTAATCCTCCACTAACAGTCTATCGAAACAGCTCGCCATTCCCCCGATGCCCGCCCAAATCTCCTGGCAACTTCCTGTATCCTGCCCACTGCCTCCTCCATCACCCTCCAAGTCTCTCCATGTGACTAGATTCTTCGGTCCATGGATGTGCCTTCAAAGAGCAGGGAGAGGGCCCGAGTCTATCTCTTTATTTGCATTTAATCAGCTTTGGGTTCTCTTTTTAGAAGACCGGTTAAATGAGATTGTCCCTCTCCACAGTCGATGCAACATCCATGAGCCAAGCCATGTGGCATGGAACGTTGTAGTCCGCTCCCTGGCTCGGGGGACTCCCGCCCACATGACAACTACGGCGAAAAGGAAGATCCAGGTATTATTAATATCTTCGGAAGGTATCATTATTGAACGCTATCGTAAGGATACATGGAGTCGAGAGGACCCTCTGTGTATAAGTTGATATGAGTCCCTGGTACTCCTGCCGTGGTGAACCTTGTGTAGTTGATAGCCTTTTCCGTAGGCTCGATATCTGTAATAGCAACTTATCACGTTCCAGTGTTCCTCACTCCCTGTACTCTATATCCGCCG
>JUDQ01000261.1:25689-49708 GCA_000812075.1 Scedosporium aurantiacum
GGACCTGCTGGGACGTGTCGTCCAAGGCGACGCTTACGAGGGACGGCGGGGCGAATTCGAATTCTATCGCGAATATGGTGAAGCATGCTATCGAGGAGTATGATGCGGATCCGGAGAAGGTGTTTGTTACGGGTACTTCGTCTGGTGCCATGATGACCGTAGGTATATTCCTTTTCTTTTTTATTTCTTTTCTCTCCACATGAGCTAACACAAAGTTCCTAACCAGAACGTCCTCGCCGCAACATACCCAGACCTCTTCGCCGCAGGAATCGTCTACGCCGGCGTCCCCGCCGGCTGCTTCTTCACCAACTCCGTCAACGGCTGGAACAACACCTGCGCCAACGGCCAAGTGAAAGGGACCCCCGAGCGCTGGGCCCAATGGGTCTTCGAGGCCTACCCGGACTACGACGGCCCGCGTCCCCGCATGCAGATCTACCACGGGTCGGCCGACACCACGCTGGGGTCCGCCAACTACGCCGAGCAGATGAAGCAGTGGTGCGGCGTGTTCGGGTGCGACCCGGATGCGCCCGAGGAGAAGGCGGAGAATAAGCCGTTGCAGGGGTATACGACTTCGACGTATGTCGGGGGGCAGCTTCAGGGCATTTGGGCGGTGGGCGTGGGCCATAATTTCCCTATTAGGGGCGATGATGATATGAAGTGGTTTGGTTTGTAGATTAGTTGAGGACGCAGATTTGAAGTTGGTGATGGGGTGAAGAGAAGGGGACGGTGGATTTGTCCAGGCTGGGTGAGGGGAAGAATATTTCGATTATCTCGGAGCTTCGTGTACATACTTGGATAGGCCGACGACTATAATCCATTGGCCAAAAATAGGTCTTTCTATCTAGTTTTAGTGGTCTAGTCATAACATTGATCAATTCATCAAGTCTCAAGAGATATGACAAGCAGACATGCTTCGATTGCAGAAACAGAATGCCATACGTCTGTGCCTCCATGGGCTCGCGTCCCCCGAAACCACCCTCGCTAGAGAGAGCCCTGCTCTGCGGGTATATCTGCACATCCATGCATGGCTGTCCCCCAACTGAGAGGCCCCTACACAACTTCAAAGAGCCGAGGAGAACAAGACCTACCAGCAACCGTAAGGTTACTGGTGATCGTCTCTACCTTCCCCTCATGTCATCGCTTGCTTCGGAAGCTAGTACAATTTCGGAGCGGCAGGGGAAAGTCGAGGACATTCAAACACCGTGAGTCTTCCCATGTCTTTTGTGTTGGGCCCATGTTACTCAACTCGTTTGATCCGCCCCTCCAGCGTTGGCGCAATAACCCTCGTCCAGTCCACATTAATCTCAGCCGCCTCGACCGAATCACACGCCAACCTCGTCACCTTGGCTGCCGCCGCCCACCTGCCAAAATACTTCCTCATGAGCAGCACCTCGTCATTGATCTTGTCATCCTCTCCATCCGACTCCGAGTCCTCCTCGAACCCGCTGTCGTCGTTCTCGGGCTTGACGTTAATGCCGGATCTCCGAGCGAGCCACGCCGCCCATGCGCCCGGACGCCGTTCCTTCTTCGCCTCTACGTTTTGGCGGGGTCTCGTGCAGGCGGGAAGATCGTAGTGTTGGGAAAGTCTGCGGCACCGACCGATGACGTCGTCCCAGTGGTTTGAGTTGAGATATCTCCATTTTCCGACGGTTCGGAGGGCCAGGAAGTACTGGCGGAGCATGGCGGAGATTAGAATGCCGTTTTCTTCGGATACGACTTCCTCCACTTCGCCGCCCTCTTCTTCAATGAGAAGACTCGTGTAGCCGTCTGCGTCTGTAAGCGGTTTTGTTCACCCGTTTAATGTTGGAATATGGGACTCGCTCATTACCTTTACCTCGACCCATGTACCCTCTCGTAGCCATCAGATATTTTCTCTCAAGGTCGATGTCCTCGCCGTCTATTCGAACAGAGAGAATTCTTGAACCAACAGGTTGATTGGGATCGAATACGAAGTGAATATTTGATACTTGGGGGAATCGGCCTAAGAAGTCCGTTAATACCAATGCATCAAGCAAGGCTCGGGAGAAAGAAGGAAGAAAGAAAGGAAGGGATATCGTCTACCTTCCAGTGCCGGATACAAGCTAACGCCATTCTCCAACGCATCCCAAATCGCCTTGCCCTTCACCCTCAACAAGACAACCGGATCCTCAAAAGGAAAGCACGTCACGATATCCTTCACGCGGACCGCTCCGGGAGGATAAATCTGATCGCCTCGAATCGTGCCACCTGCCATCAAGGCACAGTCCGCCGCGTAGTGATGCCGCATGATATCACACACGAAATTGCCGAGGTTGCTCTCCTCCCGCCTGACCGTGGTGAACCTTGCATCCAGTGGCGTTGCTGTCCATCCTATGGGTTTCGCAAGGCTGTGCTTTAGTTTCGAGGTCAAATTCTCCACAAGCTTCAAGGTCTCAGGATCTTCCGGGATTGTTGAGATGACGTCGCGGCGGAGGATGTCAAAGTCCCATTTTCCTGGCTCGTCGGGTCTCCTCCAGGCTTGGATGTAGCTCAGCTGCTTGAAATCGCTTCCGGATCGCAGGACGTGGGTGCCATTTATCAAACTGTGGGCGTAGTAGTGGTCGTGGCCACCAAGGATAATGTCGATCATGCCGTCGGTGTTTCTCGCGAGTTTGTTATCATTGGGCTCTCTCATGTGAGTCAAGGCAATAATGATATCAGCGCCCTGTTCCCGAAGCTTAGGAACGAGCTCCTTGGCAGTCAAGCTGGCGGACTTGTAGACGAGGTTCGGTGGCAAGACATTGATAGTCTCAAGCCACTCTCTCTCACCAAGGCCTATAAGGCCAATCTTGATGCCGTTTGAGGTAGTAAACATGTGAGTCGCCTTTGCATTGCCTAGGGGGACGCATTCGCCCAGGGCAGGGTCTAAGACGTTAGCAATGAGCCAGGGGAAATTGCATTTCGACGCAAGATGGGCGAATTGTTGGACTCCAAAGTCGAGATCATGGTTCTGTTAACGATTAGTGACGGCGACACGAGGGCAATTGAGCAGGAGCGGGCCTAACTCACGCCTAGAGCTGCACAAACGGTTCCGATTGCATTCAGGATTGGCACCATATGAGAACCTGGGATAGCGTTAGGAAATTCACCAAATTCACTTCCAGCGTAGTTCCGGCCAATGCACTCACCCTTCGTTACTGTGCTCTCAACGCTCGGATTAAACACGTCGCCAGAAAATAAGGGAAGGAGCTCAGGCTGGCCCCGATATTGCTTTCCATCGCGGTACTCTTTAAGCACCGTCATGAAACGGGCGATGCCGCCGACGGGTTCAGCGCTGGAGGGGTCGATGTGGTAGACATCGTTGTAGTGGAAGATCCGGAGATCGGGAGGAGTGCCGTCCTTGGCACGACCGCTAGCGAACGTGATGGTCGAGTCGGGGGGGGGCGCTGGTCTCTTCCCCATGGTTTCAAGGTGGGGAATTGGGTGCGGGGTTGGGATTTAACGGCAATCAGAGATCAATAGACGGATCTACTAAGGAGCGGGAGTGGTGATGGCAGGAGAGAGAGGACACTTGAAGGTTGAGGTGAGTTGAGGTGAGTTGAGTGAAGCTGCAATGGCGAGCTCGAGATCTTGGCGGGGTTGAAGCAGAGGAAAGAGCGGCCGAGTCGGAATGCAGTAATTCTACACTACAAAGTACGACAGGGCGGTCTTGGAAGTGGGGGAAGGTGTGGGGGGAGGGGCAGCTTCCCAGGCGGGAATAGGGGAAGGAGCGAGAGGCAAAGAGAGGGAAAGGAGCGGAAAAGGCCGAAACGGGGCCTCTTGAAACAATCTTGGAGCCAATCAGGAAGTAAAGTCAGGGACTGAGGATTAATACGAGTTTGAAATGATTAAAAAGAGTTGTTAACTTATTTATAAGAATATACTTTTTGAAAAGAATATATATATATATCTTAACTTAAATGATATATTTATATATATTTTAATATTCTAAATAGAATTTTGCATTTTAATTGCCTATAAGTTCGCATCTCTAAACAAGGAGGTAGATAGAGGAGAAAGTATCTAGATTTTTGTTGCTCTAATTTAAGGTTTTAGAACTAGAGTCTCGACCCTCCTGGCCCACTGGGAAACGCCTGGGACCGCTTCAGCCGGGACGACCGGCTGGGCATGTTGATCCTCCTACCGAACTCCACCATGGCCGGGCTGCGGCCGAAGAAATGAAAACCGGGATACGGGTTTTGCTAGGCTGGCCACTGTCCGAGCCAAGGTATTCCGGCTATGGACGGCCGAAGTTCAAACACGAGATCATCAAACGAGAGAGGGGACCAACCTTGAGGGTGGTGAATGATGATATATTGACTTTCAATGTCCAGTCTGGTACTCAATGGGATGGTATCCGTCATTTCTCTCTTCCTCAACAGAATATGCGCCACTCAGAAAGCGGTGGAGGTGGAGACATAGTCATAAAATCCAACGAGGAGAGTGCAGACGTTTGAACAACATAGGTCGTGCGCGAGGTTCGAGGCAGGCGGGAAGAAGCTTCCACAATGAGCCATTTACATTAAGTTGAACGGGCGGATGCCCTGGTTGGGCTGCTCAATGAGTTCACGTTACGCGTGGAAAACAGGAGCCGCTGGCCAAGGTCTGGACCGCTTCCGTCCCCTATCCGCGTTCCTCAGAGCACTGTTCTGCTACAAAGAGAGAGAGAGAGAGAGAGAGAGAGAGATGTAGAAGTTAGCTGTCCTTACAGCCCCCAGCCATCGACGGCTCGCTCCGCAGAGGTGCTTGCACAATCGTGTGGGGAAACAAAGTGCAAGGTGAAAATACGCCCTTGGACCGGGATATGGTGGTTGCATAGGGTATCCTGGAGTATGACCAGACGGGCTGCCTAGAGCCTCAATGGTAAACCCTTAAACTTTCCCTTTTTACAATAGTTCCGTGGATCCTTCAATGAGAGATGGTCGTGATAAGTTGGGTGAGGTAGCATGACAAGGGTGGAATTGACTCGGAACTTTGTTCTTGACCCACAAATAGAGCACGAGAACACGTAACCTACTCCGTGTTAGGAGAGGTAGGATCCCCGGTGTCCTTCCTCAGCCCGAATGCGGCTTGGATCATACGACTGGGGTAGACGGATCGGCGTGGGGGTTGAATCTCTTTTCGCATTGCAATCCAATCGTGTTGTGTTGGTTGGTAAAGCCTCCTCCAGAACCTGGAACCGACAGACTGGAACCACAGATTAATCGGTCCGGCGATCAACACCCGCATTCCTAGTAGGGACTTTCGTAGTACGAAGTAAAGATATGCAGGTGTAACGACCACTCATGTCGGAGACATGCGGTTCCTACTTGAGCTCTGTGAGAGCAAGGCTTCGGATTCCTTACTCTTTTCTAGAACGGCAACGTTTAGTCTTGGCCAAGTTCTAAACTTATTTTCTATCATGCTTGTGGAAAGGAGGAGTCGAAAAGAGATGAAAGATAGCCGGATATATATCGACCACCGCGCGAGGGGAAAATCAGTGTTATCAAATT
This sequence comes from Scedosporium aurantiacum, assembly GCA_000812075.1. Taxonomy (NCBI): domain Eukaryota; kingdom Fungi; phylum Ascomycota; class Sordariomycetes; order Microascales; family Microascaceae; genus Scedosporium; species Scedosporium aurantiacum. The sequence goes on from JUDQ01000261.1 coordinate 31,179, forward strand.
GACAGCCCGCATGGCATAAAACTTACATTTTACGAGAATAAGACAACATAGAAAATATCACTAATAATTTCCAAGGGCTCCCAAGATAGTTGTCTCGATATCCCAAGTCTCTTTATTTGATCAATAGTTTTTCCTCCATTCTGTCATCTCTTTTGACAACCTTTGACCAGCCACAACTTCCAGAACTCTCCATGAACATTTTGTCTAGTCGACGACCGCCCCCTCATATCCAACCAGTGTTCCCCACTGGAAGGGAGGACACACACGAATCGAAAAATTCCTTCAACGACACTGGAACGCAACACGGCAGCACATCGAAGACGCGCCACCCGCCGAGCACGGCACACAATAGAGGTTTTCGAGACTCGCCCGCCTGCTCGCATACCAGAAATACCCTTCCAGGATGTCAGTGCCGCCGGCGATGGTCAGATTGATGTTGTACGGGAGCAGGAGGAGCGCTCACGCCCTTTATACTCATTCTATTTCATGGCAGAGTTAGTAGAGGATGGTTTCGTTGCCCTCAGTCCTCGCTGTTGGCTTCGTTCGAGGCCGGACATGTTCACCTCACTGCATCAGCCCCGCAGATATTGGTCACACTGATCGCCAACAATCCTCTGTCCGAATTCTCTCCGTCGCTAGATATTCTGCATCTACTTCCAAGCGGGCAATCGAGGAGTCCCCGCCATTGAAAGGACATTGGAGCTCTAATTCCCCTCGGTTCGGTTTGTGCTCATCCAAAGTCGCCGCCAAGCCTGCCACTTACATCGGCTCGGCGTACGGCCCGCCTCGTCCATCGGCCAGCAGGAGGAGACTACGCCTTTGTCTAGCGTGGTGCTACCCAAGGTCGCACCTGACCACCGCGAAGGTTTCTCGACCACGCCCGGGCCTTGTGGTCCTCGAGCTTCTAGTAGGATTATCAGATATTCTGTAGGCACCGTTGTGCTGTGACCTTCCCAATCCGCTCTTGAGGATCTTACAGGACCATTATGCGCCGAATCCATTTGCCATTCCCATATGATTGATGAGTTTGCCCGGTACGGCACAAGCAGATCGTGGCTCGAAATGGCATCGATATTCCTGTAGGGCCAGGTGAGTTATTTTAGCTAGCAATGCCACTGACGCGTCTGTCCAACGTGACACTCACAGATGATGTAACCCCGGGCTCCTATAACATACGCCCTAGTTTCACCAATGGCTTGGTCGAGATTAAAAATTTTCTATCTCAATATTCATAAGGGATACTCGTTGTTTATCCTCCTCCTCCCGCCAGCCAGCGTCGCGGACGGGATGCGCAGGGGTGTTATGGGAGATGGAATTGATGCCATAGTTAGAACATGGCTGTTCGATATCATTCAGTTACATTGAGGGGCCTGTACATCGGAACGCACAACCAGGGAAAGGGGACGAGTGGCTACCAACGCGCGAGATCCGTTCGAGCTCTCCTGTCTGTGACTTCGGGAATTTCGGACATTATTACAATTAGTTTGTTTACGAAGTACAGGTTCTCGAGCTTCGGCGGCACCGAGCCCCTCGCCCTTGCAGGTACTATTGGCCAGGCTCTTTCCACGGCCAGGCGAAGAACCTTTGGATCTCACGCATGCCACATCCTCACCTCGCCCTTGGGCTTTTCTCTTTTGGGATAAGCAGGGTGCTAACGCAGATGATGCCCGAACCTAACCGCAGGGATAGTGTAGCACAAGCACGGGCCGTCCCGGTCCCAGCTGCCGAGGTACACGACAAGTAAAGTAGTGTACGAAGTAGTGTCCAAAGTGATCATGTCCAGGATTGATCCCCTCTTGTGCTCAATTCACTCACTCCTTCGACACATGCACCATGACAGAGCAGATGCTTGTTCACACCCAAAAAGGAAGCCACATAGTTTCTCGGACCTACTAGTATTCAACAGTTACCCCGGGTGCTTAGAACCGCCACCATCATCTGGGAGTCGTTGTCGATGGAACTTTCGCCAGGCTGAACCTCCGCCCCATAGGGCCCATACATACAACTTGGCGGCATCTCTGGTAGAATGTAACTAGAGATCGAGAGGCCGCCTAGCCAAGGACCCGGTGTATTTTGGCCGAGCTGCATGATCCTCAGCAGGCCGCGAATCCAGGTCCCAGGTTCCACAGCTTCGCCTCACCGCCCTGCATGGTGACATGCAGAAGAGCCAATAACTTGCCGCCCCGTGAACAAAATTGGGGACTTGGTGGTAATCCTTACTAGAATCTCGTAGGATAATGACCTTTCGTAGCCAGACGTTGCGACGCCCCTGCTTCCTCTCGGCTACATTGGCCGGCTTGGCCTCCGATGTCTTTGTCTTTGTCTTCTATTGCATCTACGATTTCCTCCCCCCACATACAGTCGCTGACGACGACGACGACAGCCTCAATCTACGGGGGTTCCACTCGTCCTTGGCGCGATCCTTTCGTGCTCCGCATTCCCTTCTTTCGCCATTGGGCATCTACTTCGTACGTTGTACGTTGTGGCTGGACAATCTCCCTGCGCCCCTCGTCTCGTGAGAAATCAGAGTTCCTGACCGTGTTCGAAACAAGCGGTTCTCTCTCATCTTCATCAGTCCTATTGCCTTTTTAATACTCTGGTCTTTTCTGGCCAACCCCCAACTTATTTTTTTCTTGTTTCATTATTTTACTTTGAGGAAGGAAATATAATCCAGCAAAGAATTAATTGTCCTTTTAACACGCGCGATCCTTGCGCATTTAACCCGAGACACGAGCCGCCCGCGAATAATCTCGACAAACGCTCGCCATGTCTCAAGACAAAGGCGACACCCCGCGTGCCACGAACCCACAGCGCTGGCGCCGTTTATTCCTCATCATCGCCGCTGCCGTGATCGTCGTCGGCCTTGCCCTCGGCCTCGGTCTCGGTTTGGGACTTCGCAAGGGCGATGACGACGATGACAACGACGACGATAACGGCGACCTCGGCGAGCCTGACAAGGGCGTCAACCGAACCGTTAAGTGGGCGCCTGCCGTCGGCGACAAGTGGCAGATTCTCCTCCTCAAGCCTATCGACCTCTCGACAGACCTTGAGCCTAATGTGCCCATTTATGACTTGGACCTGTTCGACAACGATGCCGATGTCTTCCAGGAGCTCCATGATAAGGGCAAGAAGGTGATCTGCTATTTTAGCGCAGGTTCCTGGGAAAACTGGAGGGACGACAAGGACGAGTTTGACGACAGCGACCTTGGCAAGACGCTTGACGGATGGCCCGGTGAGAAGTGGCTGAAGCTTAGTAGCGACAAGGTGCGCTCTATTATGGCGAAGAGGATCAAGCTTGCTAGCGAGAAGGGTTGTGATGCGATTGATCCTGATAATGTGGATGGATTCGTAGGTTTAACCCATCCCCGTCTAACTATCCTATATTCCCTCCTCTATAAGTATATAGATATGGAAATATATATATATTTTTCCTTTCAGTTTAAGCTAAGGTAAACTGACGCGAACTTTCCACATAGCAAAACAAGAATGGTCTCGACCTTACTCCGCAGGACTCTATCGACTTTATGAAATTTCTCTCCACTGAGGCAGCCAAGTATAAGATGGCTACCGGCCTCAAGAACGCTGGCGACATTATCAAACAAGTTCTCCCCTATGTTGATTTCTCTGTCAACGAGCAGTGTGGAGAGAATAACGAGTGCGATACCTTTGAAAAGTTCATCGAGGACAACAAGCCCGTCTTCCGTATCGAGTATCCCAAGGAAGACCTCCATGACCAGTCTCAGATCGCTGCCGTTTCTAAGAAGAGGTGTGATGCCGGGGGTGCATCTCGATTCAGCACGGTTCTGAAGAATATGAACCTTGACGGGTGGGTGGAATACTGCGATGGACAAACGTACAACACCGCGATGGACGTCTAGCAACATTGCACAGTCTTTACACTCCTTTAATTATCCGCCTTACTCTTCTTTCAAAATATGTGTTAGAATTACTAGAAATTATTATTCAGAAAATAGAAAATATATTCTTATGTTAATGAAAGGGGGGTCAATGCAGCCTGGCCGCCACATTCACACATAAAATAGAACTAAGATCGGTAAGTAGTGGTCATCAACCAGAACTCCCAGAAAGCAGCTGCAAGCTCCCTGTTAGAACTAACAGAAGGCGGATGGGTTTATCAACTAAAAATAATGGCAGAGATAGAGACACGGAAAAAAAAGCAACGTTCCCAATGGAATGGAATCGTCAGATGAAGAAGCAGTGGCGAGCTTGGAACGTAATACTGTGCCTCACTACTTTCGGGCCTCCTGCATGAAGGTCGGCCAGTGACAATAGGCATTCGGTGTGTTTCTCTGCAGGAGGCCAACCATGAGAGAAGATAAGAGGCCCAATGGAGCCCAAACGAAGGCGTCGAGCCAGACAAAAAACTCTCCTCCAGATTTTCAATAAGCTCCTTGCAAATAAACACCTATTCGACACAATTATCACTTCAGCTCACCCACACTACAGAGAATTGTACCCATTCATTTTGAGAAAAGTCCAGGGTTCACCTTGTTACCAGAGCGATCTCCTGCCTATTCAAACAATATGGATCGAAGAAAGAGTCTCTTAAACCTCTTCCGGTTGAAGAGGGCCTCGGGACATAAACCTTCCGTGGAGGGAGTTGTGGACGCCGGCAAGCCGAGTGACGCGGATAAACAAGATCCTACCGGTATCGATTCGCCGGGAACGTCACCTTGTTCAGTTCTACCACCACCACAACATAATGGCTTAGAGGAAACCTTGGAGGTAGCCGAAACACTGTCGAGGCAGCTGAGTCACATCGAGGCGACGGTCCTGGCGCTAGTAGAAGGACTCGAGAAGTCAGAGAAAGCCGTACTACAGCACGCTGATTTCGTGGCCGGGCACGACGAGGATTCTTCAGCCGCTCGCAAGGCTACAGAGGGATGGACGGCGCGTCTTAGCGAGTCGCAGAAGCGACTTACCCAAGAGTCAGAAACGGGAAACCAAGTTTCCCCCCGTGTGTCAGCGTCGATTCAGAATCCGACGGGGCAAGTTTACGACAAAAAAGTCCTCAACAACCTCCTGCATTGTATACAAGAGAGCCAAAAGCTTCTGGACAAGCTTCAGAAAACGGCCGAACTTGAACTTCAACACATCCGAGAACAACTTACACAGGATCCTGAAGAGAGTCAGTCTGGCCGCAATCCAACTGCCGAGTTGGCTCGGCTACTAGAGGAGGAGAAAGAAAGGACTTCTGCTTTGACGGTAAAGCTGGAGGAAGTTGAAGCAAGCAGTAAGAGTCAGCAGCAGAAATGGGCTGCCCACGAGGAAGAAAAGGAACGACAGATGCGCGACACTTTTCAAAAGGCTCTAGACAATCTCGAGAAAGAGTCTAAATCCTTTAGGGCTCGGAAGAATCGCCGGATAGAAGAGTTGTCGTGCATAGCCGAATCTTTGGTAAACGACCTGAGCGAGGAGAAAAGTCGTCACCGAAAAGAGAAGCAAAAGTGGCAGGAAACAAAGGTCGAGAAACTGTTGTTGGAGGACACTTTGCTCGAGGCTCGACGCCTGCTGAAGCGGAAAACTGATGACCATGCCGAAGCAATGGCCCAGCTAGAAGCAGAGACACACAGGAGGCAACTTGCAGAGACTCAGTCATTGACCCTGGGGGATCACTTTTTAACACCCAGGTCCTTGCTAATGATGTTATCTTCACGGCAACCGGTTATGCCAATCGCAAGTGCTTCAGATGTCAGCCATCCGGTTTTCTGTCCGATAACACGCGGCACGCTTGACCAGAAACTCTCTGGCGAATCGCTGCAGTCCATGTTCTCACTCTTAAAGTCGCCAAAATCGGCATCCTTTTTACACCTTCTCAGGACGGAAGTCTTGATCCGCCGATGCCACAGATGTGGATTTCAGAAATTTGATCCGCCTCAATCCCGACCAGAGGAGATGGCTGTTTTGGACGAGTATCCCAGGCTTCCCCAACGTATGCAACTAGAATCAAATGACACCTGTATAAAATGTCGTCTCCTGTATCTTACTGTCAACTTTGAGAGGCATGTCTGGACTGACATGGAGACGGATGAGATCTTCAGGCTGGTGAAGCACCAAGGAGACTTTGCCACCATTTTACGTTGCCTGGGAGATCCGGAACTTGAAAATAATTTGCGCATGTAAGTATCACCACTTCTTTTCCTTCGCCTCGAAGCTCAATAAGCTCAAGCTAACTCGCTCTACTAGGTATGAAGCATGTCTTGTTTTACGGCGTGCCCTTTATGCGCACGACAGTTCCCTTTCCTCCCTAGCCCTTTACATCTCATGCAACCTTCATCTCGGGATGAAGGTGGCGGGCCTTATGGCGCCTTTCTTTCCTCGCCAATTTTTTCCCACTAAGCCGGACGATAACGGTTTGATCCCTCCTTTCGACCCAGGGATGATACGCAACGCCCGAGTATACGTATATGGAGAGGGAACGTCGGTCGATGTTCCAATTTTCATGAAATTCTTCAACCGTTCGGCCAAAGTTTTACAATGTAGCGTATGCTCCGAGAGGTACCGCGACATCCGGCTATCACAGGAAGTCTCGAAGGCAGTCTGCGGCCAAGAATATGACGATGAATGGCTGTGGTCGCTCCTCCACTTCCAGCCTGGAGCGACAAAGTCCGGCTGCCAGCACGAACCTGATGTGTGTCGCGGATGCTACAGCCAATCCCTCGCTGCACAGCTGGAGCAGCTTGGCAGTCTCGGATGTGAGCAGATCGCCTGCCCGACGCTTGGCTGTGGGAACCTCCTGCAGTACGAAGACATTCGCCGCATGGCCTCGGACGAAACGTTCAAATTGTTGGTCTTCGCTGGTCTCGGATTCTCTGCAAAAATGAACGTAGCCATCGCTGACTCAAGATATCCAGGTACGATCGTTACAGACTCCTCAAGCAGCTAAGCGGCGACGAATGCTTCATGTGGTGCCTTGGACCTGGTTGCCAGAGCGGCCAAATATACGATGCCGACGATGGAATGGTTGTCTGCGCTGAATGCTCCTTTGTGATGTGTTTTCGCCATCGAAGGCCGTGGCATGCGGGCCTTACATGTGTAGACTACGCGGCGAACCAGGGTGATCCCAATTCCAGCGGAACCCGCCAGTGGATTGAGAGAAACTCCAAGGCATGTCCTAACAAATATTGTGGAGTACCGATCGAGAAGAATCGTGGTTGTAATCATATGACTTGTAAGTCTGCCTTCGTCCCTCTCTAAAGAACCGGAGTTGGTGTCATGTCGTTAAACTGATCCGGGACGGCAGGTACTAGATGTGACCACGAATTTTGTTGGCTTTGCCTCGGCGAGTGGGACGGGCATTCGAGCTGTCAAGGGTAGTAGATGAGGAATGAGTGTCTCGCGATTATCTCTTTTTACTGATGCTGGATCTGAGACTACATATTCAGATCTCCATATATCTCTCACTGAAATTCTACACCTAGTTTGTCTATCCTGAAGCCGAGAACCACAACCTGGGGCGCACCTTCAAACCAAAATCTTTGCGTCAACGTCAAGGAGCTTTTGCCGCTGATCTGATCCCGTCGTGCCCATCCCGAGAACGTAGCCGGGGAACTGATACACCATTCATGGCTGACATTGACTTCCCCGCGTTTAGAGATGAGGAAGATGTTCATCAGCTGCTGTACAACTAGCTTATGAACGGCGGCATCGTTATTCATAATGCTATTTCTGACGCTATTGCTTCTTAGCAGACCCCCAGCCTGGCCTGCTGTTCCTTCGTCCCCCTTTAATATATCAGCCAGATCAAATTAATGCTGGTTGACTGATCTGAGGAACTGAGTAAAGCCCTGGCTGGGCAGAAGTATTCGACGCCGGAGCCCATGGAACCTTTTTAGGGATCAGGGAGCACTCCAAGAGCATAGAAGCTTGGGCAAGTTATGAACGGTTCCGATTATTTATTTTATTTTAAACTTAACCCACCGTTTCCTCCCCAAGACGTTAGTGTGTTGGCCCAGCAGTTTCTTCCCAGTAGATATTCGCAATTGGCAACACTACGTCCTTAACGTCTAGACCACACGACCGCGTCACTCCGTCGGTACCATTTCGAGCTGCGCATACCTCGGTAGGCAGATCTCCAATCACCGTAGCGTCGAAAAGGAGCCTAAATATCAGCGAGACATGTTAACTCCGCTCTGTTGTCCCGACAAGGTTTAAGGACGGAATGATAACATACGGTTGGCTTGGATCTGTGTCGTCGCAGTACCACTCAAACCGGAAGCCAAGTCTGCCACCCTCCCACCTCTCTAGCAAGTATTGGCATCTCTGCAGCAGCGATGGGAGAGGCGTCTCGCCAGCCCTACATGTACTCCATACCCCGCCGCCATCCGAGATTGGCATGCGGTACAATCGGTACGTGTCTCCTGAGCCGGGGTTTTCCACCGAGAAGGTCCCGAGGGTCTGGGTTACGTCGCCGGTGCCGACTACGGTCTCAATTTCATATTCTCGGAGGACGAAGCTGGTACTGTTGGAAAAGGAATCGATCGAGCAGCTCCGACTCAACACCGTATCAATGCCGTCCCCCCGGTCCTGCCGTGGCCCTGGCAACGCCGCGGCTCGGAAGCCGAGAAGCAGACACAAGACGCAAGCGAATACCATCAGTATTGTGCCCCCTAGAGGTCGGGATAGAGAAGAAACTAGGAATCACAGCCCCGCCCGCTGTCGTATCTGAAGGATATTGGGCGCTGGCACATTTTTTATTTCAGGCTGCACCTTCTTTTCCAGCACATGCCGACACAGCTAAAGTGACGCAATATCATCCAAATGAAGTCAAATGGAAGATAAAGAGTGTAGATCTGACTTGCCCGCTTCTGGCTCACCTTAGCCTAATTCTGCGGTATAGGTTAGCGAACTGCAGGAATAAATACTGATAGTGGGCGATGGGAAGCGTGAGACCAGGGGATACCTCATTTACTTCATTCAACCTGGTTAAAGACGAGATATCACACATGTACCAGCAAGAGTAGCCGTGGTGGATATGTACAATGTAACGGTAAGAGGGCCGGCCCTTGACTGTCGGCAGAGAAGCGAAACATGTCACAGGCCGACCTTATGTAGGCCCAAAGCGGTGACGTACAGCAAAATAGTTAGACTGGCGAACAGCTAGGGGCAGCTACCAGAGAAACACAGGAAGTGATCACCCAAGGACACAGCGATCACCCACAACAATCAAAGCAATCACACTAGCAAGCACAACAATCAAGGACAGTAATCACAGCAGTAGCCTAGCAATCACCTTAGAAGAACTTAAAGGGAAACATCTATATAAACTATAGGTTCTACTATATATCTAGTTTATCTTTTAAGATCTTCTAGTAATTAATTTAAATATAATTACACCCCTATACTTAAATATATACTCCTTACTAATATCTTATAAATACTATTTAACTACTTTACTTTACTATTAATAGATAACTATTTTAACCCTAATACTAGTTATATTTACTTAATATAGTTAGCTTCTAGTATTAAGATTATAATATATTAACTACTTCTATTTAGTAAGTAACTCTATTAAGTAGTACTATTAATATTTAGGAATTATAGTACCTGTAAAGGGAAAGGCTCCTATTACTTTAAAGCCTAAGTTAGATAATAAAATTAAGATAAAGGAGGCTACTATTCTAGCTATAGATATAGAGTTAGACTTAGATAATAAGTATAACTATAATACTACTATTAAAGAACTATATAATAAAGCTAATAAATAAGATAATAAGATAAAAGTAGTTAATAATTTTATAATATAATAAAATAAAAAAAATTTAGAGATTAATTAATAATTTACTAGTATAAAATAAGTAATCTAATAGAATTTAAATTTATAGTTTAAATAATAAGTTACTTAGCTAAAGTAGATAATTTAATAGTTAAATATTAATATTATAGTTTAGGAAAGTAGAATACTCCCTATACCTCCTTAACTTATAGTATTTAAGCTTAAGATTATAGTATTAGAGAAGTATAGAGAGAACTAATAGTAATTTTAAAAGTTCTTAATTTAGATAAAGACCTACTTATAATACTATAATAGCTAGTTTTATACTAAAGTAGATAAAATTACTATTATAGCTTAATATCTTATAAATAATACTTTCTTATAATTTAAATCTATTCTTTAAAACTACCTAGAGAATAATAAGATTATATAAAAGATTAAGATAATTAAGATCTTTAAAAACTATAAAATATTTAAAGAAGCTTTTAAGGAAGCTTTTAGAAAATTAGATAAATAATAAACTATAATTTAGTAATTAAAAGCTCTATACTAAAAAAGCTTAGCTACTAAATATATTATAGAATTTAAGTAGATTATAATATATTTTAACTAGAATAATAAACTATTAATAAATACCTTTTATAATAAATTTAAAAAGAAAGTTAAAGATAAACTTTATAAAACTAAAAGACTTATATAATTAAATAAGTATATAGAAAGTGCTATTAAAATTAATAACTAACTATATAAGTAATAATAGTAGAAGTAAAGGTAAACCCCTATTAAGAACTATAAGCCCTAAGCATTTACTAATACTAAGTTTAAATAAAGTAATAGTACTATTTTATAGGGAATATACTTAGGACCTATAGAGTTAAAGGTAAGCAATAAGGATATTATCCTTAATATTCTTAAGAATAAAATTAGAAAGTATTTTCTATATAATAAGTTTAAATACTTTATATAAAAATATAAGAATAAAAATAAAATAAGAAACTAGAAAAAAAAGAAATCTAACTAGAAACCTATATCTAAAGGAAAAATATAATAATTTAAAGCTAGTATAGTAGACTATAAGTCTCTATTATAGTATATACTATAATAATAAGGATAGAGTAAGATACTACCCCTAAAAGCCCTAAAGTCTTATAATAATAAAATAAGAAAATATAATATTTAGAAAAGAAACTAATAAAGAAAATACTAGTACTCTAGGACTTCTAGAATAAGTTAAAGAAGTTTAGAAGGAACTACTAAACTAATATAAAACTATTAAGTAAGAAGACCTATTATATATTAAAATATATAATAAAGTATACTAATACTACTATAAAAGACTAGGATCTTTATAATAGCTAATATATAAGTTATAGCTAGAAAAGCTAGTAGAAGAAAAAAGTAAAGAGAACTTTTATTAATAACTTACTATTTAAATCCTAGAGGAGCTTATAGCCCTTAAAGAAGAAGAAGCTCTAAGCTTATAAGAAAAAAAAATATAAGAAGAGTATTAATAATAGAGGAAGGAGTAAAGGAAGAAGTAATAAGCTTATATTAAAAAATAGTAAATACTTAATTAAGTAAGAGGGGTAGGAGAAAGTAAGACTTTCTACTAAAAGCTTAATAAGTACTATAATAAAAAGCTAGTAGATATTATAAGTAACCTTTTTAACTTCTAAGTATAAATTAACTAACTATATAATAAAGATAAATAGATTTTTAAATAAATCTATAACCTAAAAAAGTAAGCTAATTTTATTAAAGAAAGAGAAGTTAAAATAAGTAAAAATATAAAATAACTAAAAGAAAAAATTAATATCTTTAAATAAAGTAATAATAAAGACTTTAATAAATTAAAATAACTATAAAATAATAATATAAAAACCTTAGAATACTACTTTAAATAAAAAGCTAATAACCTATAAGACTTTATTAAAAATATTAGTTAAAAATAAAGTAAGATTATCTAATATTAGCTTTAGAATAAATAGAAAATATTAGAACTTAAGTAATAATAGGAAAAATAATAAGCTAAACTAAAGAAACTATAGGAAATAGTAAAGATCCTCTAAAAATAAAGTAATAGTAGATAATAAACTATTATAATAGAAGTAATCTAGGAACTAAAACTAAAACCTTAAGAGCTATTATAAGAGATAAATATTATAGAAAGATAGTAGATTTAATATTTTAAAATACCTATTACTATAGTAGGCTAAAGACTTATAGCCCTAGTTAATAGTAGAATATAAGAAAACTTTATTTTACTTACTATTATTAATAAGCTATAGCTTCTATAGATTATAAAGGACTAGCCTTATACTCTTAATATATATAATAAGATATTAGTTAAATATAAGAGTAGGATAGTAAATACTAAGACTATATACTTTAGTATTATTATTACTAGGTAATATAATTATATCTTTTTTAATATTACTAAGACTACTAATTATCTAATAGTATTAGGAATACTATAGCTATAAATAAAAAACTTATAGATTAATTAAGTAACTAATTAGCTTACTTAGAAGAAGACTAAGTAAGGTTTAGAAAATAACTTAGCTTCTAAAAAGTAATAACTAGAAAAGCTATCTTTAAGTAAGCTAAAAGCCTTTAGAATAATAATATACTTTAAAGTACTTACTATAAAAGATTTAAATTACTTACCTAAAGGAAGAAAATATAAATAAGTATATATAATAAGAGCTATTATAAGCTTTAAGACTAAGTTAATAGTAGATAAGATACTATAATATATACTAAAGGAATACTAGAAGTATAGTAAAGTATTTACTAAAGAATTAGATATTAGGTTACTAGAATATAGCTAGTAAGACTATAAGATACTATTAAAGGAAGGTACTTAATTTAAGTTTATACTTATCTATAACTTTAATAAAATATAACTTTAAGTATTATAAGAATATATTAAAGAGATAATAGAGAAAGAATATATCTAGCTATTAATATTACTAGCTAAGTACTCTATCCTTTTTATATTAAAGAAAAATAGAAGATTATAGATATATATAAACTATTAGTAATTAAATAATATTACTATTAAGAATTATTATTTACTACCTCTAATTACTAAACTATAAAATAGGCTTAAAGAAGTAATATAGTTTATAATTTTAGATTTAAAAGGAGTATATAACTTAATCTATATTAAGGAGGGTAATAAGTAGAAGACTACTTTTAGGATATACTTAGGATATTTTAAATACTTAATTATACTTTTTAAATTAATAAATACCTTTATAAGTTTCTAAACTATAATTAACTATATCTTATAAGAGTATTTAGATAACTTTATAGTAGCCTACCTTAATAATATCCTTATCTACTTAAATACCTTTAAGGAATATAAGGAATATATATATAAAGTTTTCTAGAAGCTATAAGAAGTAAAACTTTTAGTAAAATTAACTAAATATAAATTTTATAAATAATAAGTAGATTTCCTTAGATATATAATTTAACTAGGAAAAATCTAAATATAAAAATCAAAAGTTAAAGCTATCTTAGAATAGCTAATATTAATAAATATTATAGAAGTTAAAAGCTTCTTAAGATTCCTTAACTTCTATAAAAAGTTCTTAGGAGGATATAGTACTAATATAAGCCTTCTTATAGAATTTACTAAAAAGGATAAGATATTCTAATAGGGACTAAAGGAATAGGAAGTATTCTAAAAGGCTAAATAATTAGTATATAAATAGCTTATACTCTACTAGGTAAACCCCTTAAAACTATTTAAATTAGAAATAGATACCTTAGACTATAATCTAAAAGTATAACTTAGATAATATAATAAAAAAGGTAGACTTTACCTTATAGTATTTATATTAAAAAAACTTAGTAGACTAGTACTATACTATAGAATATTTGATAAGGAACTTATAGCTATTATTAAAGTATTTAGAAAATAGAAGTATTACTTAATAAAGGCTAAGTACCTTATTACTATTTATTTTAATTATAAGAATCTTATAGAGTTTACTATAACTAAGGAACTAAATAGATAATAAGTATAATAAGCTAAAGAACTATTAGAATATAACTTTAAGATTATATATATTAAAGGAAAGGAAAATAGAAGAGTAGACACACTTAGTAGACACCCTAACTATTTCTAAAAGATATTAAAGAAAGTATAGATATTACTATACTAAGATAATAAAAGAAACCTATACTAGATTACAATTAGTTATTAAATTATAAAAGATATTAACTAAACTAATAAGCTTTTATAAAGCTATAAGTAAAATAAGTTTAATAACTAGGTATAATACTATAAGCTATAATATAATAAGTAGTTTTAGAAGAAAGAAGATAAGATCTTTATCCTAGAAGGATTATATTAAGAACTTATTAAAGAAATCTATAAATTAATACTTAATAGACACCCTAATATTATAAAAACTAAGAAAAAGGTATAGTAGAACTACTATATCCTAAACCTTAAAAAAAATATTAAAGAAGTTATAAAATAATATCCCTAATATAGAAAGAATAAGAATTTACTATATAAGTAGTATAGATAACTATAACTAATACTAGTACTAGAAGTACTATAATAAAGGATTATTATTAACTTTATTATTAAACTATTACTATTAAAAGACCCTACTATAGAAGTTACCTATAATAGTATTATAGTAGTAGTAGATATACTTACTAAGTATAGATATTTTATACCCTATAATAAATCTATAAAGGTACTATAATTTACTAAGCTATTCCTATAAATAGTAGTAGTAAACTATAACCTACCTAAAGAAATTAACTCTAATAGAAGAGAAGTATTTACTTTATATTTCTAGTAAAGTCTATTAGATAGAATAAAAGTTAATTACAAACTTTTTATAGTATACTATCTAGAAACTTAAAAATAAGTTAAATAAATAAATTAGATATTAGAAACTTACTTAAAGTACTATATTAACTAAAAATAAGATAATTAAGTATCTTTATTATTTTTAGTTTAGAAAATATATAATACTAATACTTTAGAAAATATAAAAACATTTTTATTTTATATTAACTATAGTATTAAATTAAGAATAGGATTTAAGCTAGTAGAAACTAAAATCTAAATAGAGTAGGCTATTTTAACTATAGATAAAATAAAGGAGTTATATAAGTAACTTACTAAAGAACTAAAGTTTATTTAGTAAAAAATAAAGTAATATATAGATTAGAGTAGGATTATAAAACTAACCCTTAAGAGAGGAAGTAAAGTTTAATTATTATAAAGAAAACTAGAAACTAGAGATTTCTAAATTAAAATTAAATAATTAAGTAATAAACTAGACTATAAGAAAATTAGACTATTTAAAATTAAGTAAAAAGTTTTAAAGGTAAACTATAAACTAGAACTACTTAAAACTATAAAAGTCTATTTAATTTTCTATATTATATTACTTAAACTAATATATAATAATATACTTATAGAAGAATCTATTAAAGTTATAGTAGAAGAAGATATCTATAAAGCTAAAAAGATCTTTAATTTAATAAATAATAATAATAGGAAAGTTAAATATTTAATTAAATAGAAAAACTATAAATATAATACTAATATTTAGAAACTTATTAAATATTTAATAAAAAGCTAATAACTTCTTACTATATTCTACTAGAAATACCTAAAGAAGCCCTAAGATCTATTAGTAGTAGATCTAATACTATTAAATTCTAGTTAATTATACCTATAGTATTAGAAACCTATATAGATATAACTACCTTAGACTTTTAGCAATCTAACTCTTCTAGTTTATCTAATAACTCTATACTTTAATAAACTATCTTTAACCCCTTTTTTAATAATATTTATTTTTATTTATAGATATAAGATAATTATACTAGTTTTTTAAAAAAAGCCTTTTAAAGCTAATAAAGAGATTTTTTAGTCTCTTCTTCTTCTTTATTAAGATAATATCTTTCTATACTAATCTAAGAAACTAATAAAAGTTAGTAAGAAAATATTATAAATAAATAAGAAATCTACTTACTAAATAAAATAGTTACCCTAGATATATTATATAACCTTTAATAATAAGTATACTCCCTATAGTAAGATATTTCTTTAATTATTTTATATATTAAATTCTTCTTTTTATAGAAAGAATATAGTATAACTTTAAAACCTTCTTAGTTAATTACTTTAATATAGTAGAGAATATAAAAGTAGGAAGTAGATAAAATTCTATTATTATTTAATATAATTAACTATAACTAGTAAAACTATAAAATAAGGAGAGGATAAAGAATCCTATAGAAATAGAATTAATAAGTAGATAGTCTATTTATAGGTCTTTAAGGATAAAGACTAAAAGAGGGGAAGTATTATATTATAAGCTAACTTTATATAAACCTAAAGTAGTAATATATAGTAAAATAGTTAAACTAGTAAATAGCTAGGGGTAGCTACTAGAAAAATATAGGAAGTAATTACTTAAGGATATAGTAATTACCTATAGCAATTAAAGTAATTATACTAGTAAGTATAATAATTAAGGATAGTGATTATAGTAGTAGCCTAGTAATTACCTTAGAAGAATTTAAAGGGAAATATCTATATAAACTATAGGTTCTATTATATATCTAGTTTATCTTCTAAGATCTTCTAGTAATTAATTTAAGTATAACTATACCCCTATACTTAAATATATACTCCTTACTAATATTTTGTAAATACTATTTAACTACCTTACTCTACTATTAATAGATAACTACCTCGACCCTGATGCTAGTTATATCTACCTGATATAGTCAGCCTCTAGTGTTAGGATCGTAATAAAACACATAGCAAAATAGTAATGATAGGTTCGATCATGAGACAGAAGCTTGCGATTCACGACGCAAGCTGCCTTTATGTCCTTCTATCTATCTATCTGTCTGTCTATCTATCTACCTCCCCTACACTCTCCGTATAGAAGTTAGATATAAATCATCGCCCCCTCGGGGGATAAATAAACCAGCCTACTATTATTAAAATCCTGATTTGAGAGCGATTCTACCTCTTTGCTATCCCTAATCTAGGTCCCTATCTATAATAGTCGGCAAATCCAAATAGGAACAGGACCAACCTACTATATTTAAAAAAGAGGGGTTTGCTAGCCAACCCCCTTGGAAAAATGTGTGGGAACATGAACTTGTTGTATATATTGGAAAAGAAAGCTTTTCCCCAAACTGGAAAAAACGCTATGAACTTAGTTCTAGGTTTGCTAGTCCGCCACAGCTGCTAAGAGGCAGCTAGGCCGTCAACATCCCCTCTTAAACTAAGAACTAAGAAAACTAGAACTAATATCTATAAAATATTTTAATTAAACCTTTTTATTAATATACTTATAGCTATTTTTTACTATAAATATATCTTTTTTCTAATCTTTTTATCTTTTTTTCTAATATCCTTTTCTATAATATTTTTTAATTTTAATTAAGGTTTTATTTTATTTTTTTTAATTATATTTTTTAGTTTTAATTAAAGTTTTATTTTATTTTTCTAATTATATTTTCTATTTTAATATTTTTAATATTTAGTTAATAAAAAAACTTTTTATATTTAATTTTATATAATAGCTTTATAAGGTTATTTACTAATATCTTATTTATTTTAATATATTTAATATTAAACTCTTATTTATTTATAGTCTTATTAATAATCTACTTATAATATAGATCTATATATTTTATATATATTATATTTAATAAATTAAATATTTATATTTTTATATTTTTATTATTAATTATAATTACTAAAAGTCTTTAGATCTTTTTATCTTATTTAAGCTAATTTTATAGCTTTATAATTTAAAAAAGTAATTAGCTAGTTAAAGTAAAATTAATAAATTTAGCCTTAGTAATTAATAAAGTAATATATAGCTATTAACTACTTTTTTAAATAATAAAGTTTTTAGTAAAAAATATAATATAATTTATAGTTAATATTTTATTTTAATTATTACTAAAGCTAGTATTTAATATAATTATAAAACCTTTATTTACTAATATTATATTTATACTATTATATATAATATTATATAATTTTATTTTAATTAGATATTAAAATAAATATTTTACTATAGCTAAATATTATTTTATTAGATTTCTATTAGCTTTTAATAACTTTATTATAGTAAAACTAATATTTAGATAACTATTAATTATTAAATAGTTAATATATTTTATTTAATATTAATATTCTAAAATAACTTTTTTATTAATATCTTCTTCTAATTTTAAATAAAATATTTAAAATATTATTAATAGTAATATTTTTATTAAGTTTACATTTTTAAAATTAAATCTCTTTAAGATCTTCTTTATAAACTTCTCTTAACTAATAAAAACTTATCTTTTATCTCTTTTTACTTAAAATCTAAAAAATTCCTTTATAAAGCTTATCTCCTTTAAGTTATAGGCTTTCTAAAATTTATTTTTAACTATTATTATATTTTTTTCTATTTTAGCTATAATTAGGTAGTTATTAATATAAATTAAAATAATTATTTTAATATTTTTATATTTTAAAAAATATAGTTTACTATTAAAGATCTTAAAGTTTATAGATATTATCTTTTTTATAATATAGTTAAACTACTATAAAAATATTTACTTTAAACTATATAAAGCTTTTCTAATAAGATATATATAATTATTATCTAGCTTATTTAATTTAGAAAGTTATATAATATATATTTTTATTTTTTTTAGTATATTTATATTTAAAAATACTATATTAAAGTTAAATACTAAATATAGCTAGCTTATATAAATAATAAAT
>JUDQ01000262.1:0-41514 GCA_000812075.1 Scedosporium aurantiacum
TTTTTTTTTTTTTTTTTTTTTTTTTCTCTTTCTTTCATTTTTCTCGCTGGGATAAGAGGGAAGGGAATGGTCCATGGTCCATACCTTTGCTAACAAGAGCTTCCTTCATTTTGACAGAAATTTCTTGGCTTGTTAGTACTGATCTGTATTTGGGATGGCTGTCAATGAGGGGCTGAATACCAAGGCGCTTTTCTTCGAGCAAGGCAAATGCGCACCAGGGGAAAGAAGTGAAAGCTCAAAGTTCGAGAGAATATTACTTCCAGAAATCGGGGATCAGATCCTCCAAGGGAGCCCGGCTAATCGGCACCTTCCAGTCTCTCATTCCCAGCTCTTCTGGCGTAATTCGGGAAGGTGCCAGCATGCCTGAGCTGTGGCAGTGCAGTGCTTGCAGGCGCACCGCATACCGCTGCACAAGAATCGGCGCATTTCCACGTAGGCGATGCCGGCGGGTTTTTGAAAGGTTGCTGGTAGATCCCACCCCTCAGGCGTCAGATTCGGATCAGTGATGCAGCCGAATTCCATCATTACTCATGCCCATCAACGTCACAGGTCCCTCCGGAAACACGGTTTGGCTAACATTCAGAGCGAAATCAATTCAAAGAAGCAAGAGAAGCGAACATCAGGCGACGTCGTCGACAGAGTCCACTCGAAGTCTGGGCCATCAAAGGCCCACCTGCTGGTTTGGGGCGTTGGTAAAGTGGAAGAGCCATGGCGGGCGCTCCCACTTGAGATCTAATTACGCCTGGCGAAAATGTTAATTGTTATTCACTGACCCGAGTTGAATTTTGACACGCAAACTACGTTCTCTGTGACTCTAAAAACCTTTTTGCTATATCGTGATTCAAAGATATCCTCGACTTCCTCCAGTGATCAGTAGACCTTCCGCGAGGGTCAGATTTAATTGCCTCAGTCTCCGCGGTAGTTTCCGCGACGACCTCGCAATGCCTTGGACACTACTTCGTATGGCGACGGAGTTGCTTGAGACTAGGAAAGGGGTGGCTCCTGCACCGCCGGCACCCACTGGAGAATCACCAACAGCTTCACTCAGAGGTTGAATGCGAAGTTTCGAGGTGGGGAACAAGGAACAGTTTGGAATCGAGGGGCCTCGTACCGGGCTCTGGTACTCTGGCCCTCCGGGGTTGGTGCGCTGTTGTATTGAGTGGCAATGTCTGTTGATGGTTTTCATCAGCGCCTCTTCCACAGCACGTTGTTCGAGACGGGTATGGTTTCTACTAGACTACGAGTTGCGACTTCTCCAGATGACTAAAGACACGCTTAAATGCAACGATAACTGAATGCGGATACTGTTGTCGATTTCCAGGGGCGAGAGTGTGCATGCCAGGGTTTGTCAAATCAGTCACAGGAGGTAAATGCTGTTTGGCCGAATTTGGCACTGCTGCATTTCTTGGAAGAGTCGGCTGGATATCGCTGCCAGGTTGGCGCGTTGCAGGAATGAGCAGAGTCATGTTTGTCTACTCAAGAGTTAAGATGTTAAACCCAACAAGTTCTACTGATGTTTGTTCAAGGTCACGGATGGCAGATTGAGACGACGCATGAGGATTTTGGGGCTTCATCATATACGTTACTGCCTTTGGAACTCTATATCATTTATATGACAACCGACGTGGTTTATTTCGCCTAGGCGATGGAAAATGAGCACTTGTAAACTGGTCTGTTTCGAAGAGTGCCGAAACTGGGATGGAAAACTAAACGCGGTGAAGATGCTTCATGGAATCACGATTCCCAAGAGAGCCGGAGCACCGTCTCCCGTATAACACTTCCTAATGAAGTTGCCCGATGATGTAAAAGAACTACTATTTCCAGATATCGTAAATCTATAACTATCGAATCTTGGGCCACGCTAGATGGGGAGAGCAATGGTCCGCTGTGCCTGGTGGGATCAAGCCTAATCTATATAGATTCGTATTTGATTTCGTAGCATCTTACTTATGATAATGTCATTCTTTCACCTTTTTTTTTTTTTTTTTTTTTTTTTTTTTTTTTTTTTTATAAATAAAATTAGATTAGAATTACGATACCTGCATGAGAGCATTGAAAATACTCGTTTAAACCTAGTCTCTCTAGTTCATCTCCTCCCGGCGCCTATGAAGATAGGGACGCACCACGGCATGCTTCCGCTATTGATACCGAAAGAAGAGGTACAAAGAGCAAACCTCGAGATGTTATTGGCACTAGCATTTAACAAACTTTAAAACATTACCAATGCCGATATAAAGGACAGGCAAAGCTGTGCGTCGTTAAATTATGCAAGACCACCGAGGGCAACCGAACCCTGAAGGAGCATATCAGAAACGTGCGGCCTTTTATCAGCTAGTGTCAGTTTCTAATGTTCATCCCAAGGTGCCTATATAAATCTCGCGCATGAGTGTTGCATTTATCAGATTTATTGAAATCACATCTCTGAATCGAAATCGATGAGGGGTAACTAGCAAACCGGGGCCAGTTCAGTATGGCAACAGCCGGATTGCTGTTAAGAACACGAATAATCAATGGGCTTCACATTGTTAATATGGCTATAAGTAAATAGATTCACCCCTTCGAGAATGCTTACTTGTAATGTGCTTGACTAGCTGATGCGTTTTTTCTTCTTGTCACATCGCCTTGACTTGCCACTTCTCAACTACTCCCCATGAACTGGCGGTCCGTCCAAACCAAGGTCAGGCCGGACTGACGCAACAAAGGCCTTGAGCTCGGCAAACCCTGCATGCCACTTCTCATCAAACGCAATCATCTTGGGCAACCCGGCCTTGTCCAGGTCTTTGTTGACAGATCGCAGTATCTCATCCGCGTATGCGACGTCTTGCAACGCCAGACTGTGGAACTTATCGCCAGGTTTATGTTTGGCTTTGCGCGCCTGGTGCAGCTGATACATGGTGTCTCGAGACGGTAGCTGGGCTTCTCCCTTGAAAATCTTGGCCAGAACTCGAGCTTGGAAGTCGAAGAGTGAAAAGGTGGAGGTGTTATAGAGTACACCGACGAAGGCAAGGGTTGGGTCTGGAATGTAGAAGATATCCTTGTGGAGATTGTGGAGCGTGTATCCATCAGATGTAAGGATGGTTTGGTCATCTGCTTCGTTAACAGGCACCGCTGGCTTCTGGAGCTCCCCGAGGAACGGATATGTTGTTATGTATCCTGTCGCGACAACCACATGGTGGATTCCGGTCAACTCTCGACCATTTTTTAGAATGACTTTTCCGGGAATTGGAGCAGTGTCTTCTAAAGACGCAGACTGTTTCTGTGCCTCTTCGTCCCAGCGAGAGTCGAGAACGAACTCTTTGACGTCCGGTACTCGCTCGCAACTCTCCGCTAGTCCTTCTTGGCGGGCGGTGTTGGCCCTGGTGGGATCGCGGGAGATTTGGTACGTTTTACCCCCAACCTTGTCGATCTCGTTGGCAATATCGAAGGATGACACCCCGGCTCCAATGATGAGGACTGTAGAGTCCCTGAACCGCTCAGGCGATCGATAGGACTTCGAGTGCGTCACGCGGTTGGGGTATTTTTCCTTCCACTCTGCAAGACCTGGAATATCGGGAACCCGCGGGACATCGTAGTGTCCGGTTGCAACTACCACGGCGTCGAAAGACCAGTTCCGGGACTCGAAATGGAACGCATCCTCAGCATCGTGTACAAATTTCTTGGTGTTAACTGTCCACTGCGCCTCACCTCGAGCCTTGGAGATATTTTCTACACGAGTCCAGAACTGTACGTGGTCTACCACATGATATTGCTGGGCGAGCGTTGCGATGTAGTCTTTCACCTGTTCGGCCGTGATGACTTTGTCTGTTCCTTCTGGCCACTCGAGGAGGCTACTGCGCATTACCGCGGTACCAATGTTGTTCTTCAAACCAGCATATGCTGGACCTGGCGATGCGTGGTAGATGGAAGCACGTTCTGCGGTCAAACCATTCGGCGTGGAAACGTATTGGGAGTCGGCCTCCGGCGGAGTCACATGGGGGAAAGGCGGAGTGAGCGGCAGCCGAGCATCGTAAACCCACACTCCACCTACGCTGCCGCCCCGTTCAAACACTGTAACGTCTAGTCCGGCGAGGAGGAGGTGGGCAGCGGTCGAAACGCCGCTTATTCCGGCCCCGATCACGGCGACAGATTTGATATGGTTTAGGCGCTGGGATGAAGCGAGTGCTCCGTCGAGTTTCTCCGAGCCCAATGGGGGAATGGCATTTGGGATCTTGGCGACGAACGTATGGAACCCGGCCGCCGTTTCGATTCTTCGTGTATCGGTAGCTGTCGCCATTTTGGCGCCTCATCAATGACTCAAGCAGTCGGTCTCTTCGAACAAGATAAGAGTTCGCCGATACTGAACGTATGAAGACGCTGCACGATTTTAGGAGAGCGGAACTACTATCGCGGTCATGGACATTGATTCGAAACATGCAAAAGGGGCTTCACATCCTGCAGCATGGCTGATGGATTACATGTTTGTATCGGAGCTCAACATTCGGCTCCGGAATGACACCACCACTGGATCGGGCTCCGATTGGACGCGCCTTTGGGGTGTGGTGGGATTGCAACCCCCTGTCGTAGCCAAGAGGAGTCGAAAGGCATCGGACTCCGGACCTGGCCTGATTACTCTGCAATGCAGGGGTCTATTACTCCGTCGATTGGTAATGCCAGCATTGGAACTGCACGTGGTGTCTCTCGGTGATAATGGGAAATGGGCCATCCTTGATACTTCGTACAGCATAGCAGCTCGCCAACTACCTGGCTTTCGCCCCCAGCCAAAATCTCAGCTTAACGAGTTGTAACTTTGGTGCGATCGGAGAACCAGTCTCACTCTTTCATAATTGAGGTGTTATTGATCAGTAATCATATAACTTCGCGAAAAATAACATGTCATTTCTTCTTCCCTGAAAAGATATCGAGAGAAAAAAATGAAAAAAAGGGAAAAATCCCACTCCCATATATTGTTTAGTAGTCCATCAAGGTATGCAAGATCATGCGTGTCTCGTGTCGTATCATATCCGCTACACAAAGCCCAGAGTCCGGGGACCCGAAGATAAAGATGGACTGGCTCTTTAGGGCTGTCTCTGACGCACCAAGATCTGCACTTTCATATCGGGCTGCACGGACCCATTGGGAAATGATAGCCTCGCTGGCTTGCTAGTTCCGAGTGGGTATTGGATTTCGTAGTTTAGTAATAGATGAGAAAGTAGAATCTTGATCGTGTTTCCGGCAAATACACGACCAGGGCAGACCTGGGGCCCATCACCCCACGTCAGCAGGTCGGGGCCATTACTAGTGTATTGATGTCTCGTCTCATGCCCGGGCACTTGCCGCATCCGGAGGAAACGCCAGGGGTCAAACACATCGGGATCGGGGTACAGCGTGTCCGAATTATGGATGTGGTGTTGGTCTACGCAGACAATTGTGCCCCTGGGCAGCGTGGGCCCGATGGAGAATTGTACGTCTTCTTTCAAGATGCGGCTGAGTCCCACTAGTTTACCTCTGTGAGTAGGACAATTCCAGTAGGAGTGGGATACGGTGCCGTCATATTCTCGACTCACAGTAATGAAAGGTATTCACACGAGCTGACTCTCGCATGAAGCTGTCCAGCTTTGGTAGTTCAGTAAGTTGTGTGGGAGGCAACCTCCCGTCCTGTAAAACGCCAACAATTTCCTCCCTCAACTCCTCGACGAGATCCGGTCGTTGCAGAAGCTCAGTGAGCATCCAGTAGATGCTTACAGCGGTGGTTGGGGTCGACTCGAGTGTTGCCGTGATGATGTCCTTGACGAGCTGGTCGTAGTTGAACTCCCCCTTCTTGTAGCGGCTCATGAGCATGTGCACCAAAGTGAGCTTCTTTTCGGCCTTGCCGTTTCCGTCTGTTGACGAGTCGTGCTCGCGAAGTGCCTGCTCTATCGTAGGCCGTAGCAGGTAGCTCATGTACTTGTAGACCATCAATGCTGGGAAGTAGAAGACGGTAGCAGCCATGGGTCGCAAAAGGCGAGGAAAGAGGCTGCTAAAGTAAACACCGATTCCCGCGCCTACTGGAAGCAGCGGGACCACCCTAAGCCATCTCTTATCGCGACTCAAGGGCTCACCAACTATGCCTGTCGCTCCAGTCGCCACGACGACATCTAAAACTGTCCAGAATAGAGACACCTTCTTCCACTGGGGACATGGACCGAGAGAAGACTCCCACTGTAGAAAGGAACACACGAAGTCAGAAAATTTGTTCAAAATGATACCGGCTGGGCCGACTGTTCAACGTTGGGCGAGGTCGCGATCGGAAAGGGTGATCCCTCAAGGTTCCACCTACCGCACGACGCGCAGTCTCCTGGCGCGCCAGGCCCAATGGTCCAATGCTTCGTGCTAAATCGGTGCTGGCCGTCTTGTGAAGAGTATTACTGGAGTCGTCGGTGCCGATGAGCTTGTAGCCTCCAAATTGGACCGTGGTCAAGAAGTCGACTAAGGAAGCTGTTTTCGCCGGGAGCCGTCGGATCTCGTTGACGTACGCGGACGGAAAGACGACGAATTCGAAGCCGGAATATCCGAAGAACCATGGCCGGTCGGGATACTTTTCAGCTGCTTCATCGAGCATTGGCTTGTAATCGAAAGCGTGCTTCCCCTTTGACGGTTTCAGCTTCGGCACGCCGAGCCTTTGAAGGGAGAATATGTATGGGTGAAGGACGAATGAGTCGAGAGCCAAAATCAAGGAGACGCCAAAGAGGAGTAGTAGAGCCACCCGGGCGAGTGGCGAGGTGTCCCGGTAGACCTGCGCTGCGAGAAGTCGAGCAATCTGCCATTTCGTGAGATTCAAAGGGGCTAATGCATGTTGCATGACAACAAATTGCTCCTTAATTCTTTCGTACGGTTCCACTAACGGGGAAAGGAGAGAGAGCGCCATATTTTTGCGTTGTAGTGGTGGTGGTGGTGGTGGTGGAATGGCTCAGAGTAACAAAAGGTTGTCTGACAGGTCGAGAAATTTGAATACACTGGAGCCTTTCTCGCTAGAGCTATATCCAACGGACTTAGAATTATGTTTTCTAGTAAAATTCATTGCCTATCAATTCACTGTTAACTGTATGTACTTCATTTCCATTCCTAGTAGTTAGTCCGTAGTCTGGCGGACTCCGAGCCCCGATTGCATGGACCAGTCCCGGCTCCCGATCTGAGTCTAATGCATGCCACGGAAGCTCCTTCACACCCCTACACAGAGCAAGGAAAATGACAAGAGGCATGGTAAACAAGTAAATCAAATTTATTGGCATCCAAGGGAAATCTATCTCTTTTTCCATTGTCACGAGATTCATTTGATTCCTGTCTATTTCCGGAGCGAACACATGCCTAGTTTCGTTATTAATAGTTCCTCGGGCAATCCATGAGGTTCTATCCCTCGCCCGGGACTTGCGGTTGTATCTAGCACCGAATGTTTGATCCAGGAGGCAGGATGATGGAGGAAATTTGAAAGTTTGAGCATATTGATGAGGAGAGTATGAGAACAAATGCAACTAGTAAGGACGAATTGCGAGTGGCTACTCGCCTAATTAATTCACTTCAGGCAGGAGTAACTCAGGCAGGAGTAAGTTCTACGGGCGGAGGGGATGGACTGATGGATTATCAATAGAGATTCCCTGGGAATATATAGGAAATTAGAGGAGCATTGTGATATCAATCATAAATGATAAGGCTCTGCTAATGATGGAGATCTCCTGCAGCATTACCGACTCCCAAACCTCTTATCTTCGGCGACTAAGTCGCTACTCGCACGACCAATTTCTGTCCCGAAACTTGCTTAGCCTTGAGTAACTCCAAGCCCACGAGCACCGTGTTGAACCCGGGAGGTTCCAAGACCTTGATCGGCAGCGGCTTTAGCTTTCCGTCATCGATGAGGACCTGTAGACTCCGATAGAACTGCTTGGACCACTCATGAAGCTCCGGATCCGCTTTCACACCATAGGGCTCCGGGAGTAAAACGCCCCTCCCGAGGATGGCTGGTCCCATGACCAACTGATGCCGAACAGTCTGGCGCGTGCAAAGGGACTCCTGGTACTGTTCGAGTGCGCAATATACGCCGCCCGCCCTCCCGATAGCCTCGTAGCAGAGGGATGTGGTTGCGATCTCACCGAATGGGTCGATGACACGTTTGAGCTTGTTGCGAGTGTACGCTTTTATATCGGCGGCACAAGTGCGAGAATGGTAGTCAAAGACAGCATCTGCCCCGTATTTCTTAACGAGGTTGAAGTTTCTCGGTGAACAAGTAGTCACCACATGGTAGCCGCATCTTTTAGACATTACCAGTTGTACGGTTAGCCAGACAGCTGCTCTGGTGGCGAATAACAGAATGGTCGGTCGGGAGACGGCCGGGTAGTTCGACAACGGACACAGAACTTACAACTTAAGCAGTTGCATGGCTAACAAGCCAACAGAGCTACTACCTCCATATACAAGGACTGTCTCTCCTTCTTTGTGGCCCTTGTGGCCTGCGACCTCATCCGGGGTCACTGGCATTTTCAGGCTCTCGTGCAGCGCTAGCGCAACCGTAGAAACGCAGGCGGGCCCGAAGGCGAGGGCCTGTTCAAATGAGGTATTCGGAGGAATGCGCAGGGCATAGATGACTTCAATCTTAACATATTCGCCGAAAGAGCCCGATTCTGGGTCGTCTTGCTTGTTGCTGGGAACACAGCCGAAAACCCTATCTCCCAATTCAAAGTCTTCTATCCCAGCTCCGACGGCTGCCACCGTGCCCGCAAAGTCGACACCGTCCTTTAACCCGGGAGTTGGAAACCGCGCAGCCATCTTGAAATCGCATGGATTGAGCGCGACTGCTACAGTTTTGACTAGTAGCCATCCGGGCAACAGGGTCGGTAGTGGGAGGCCTGGAGTGACTCTCAACTCCCCGCGGTCATGTTGAATGATGGCGGTATGCGTTGCTGGTATCCCCACCGCCATGGATGCTTCTGTGAGAGTATCTTTCCTGAACCAAATTGCGGAAAGGGGGCAGATGCGTGTTGTGGAGTGTCTGACAAGTCGTAAACACAGGCTTGCTACCTGATGCCGAAATCGTCAGGTGAAAATAAAGATTCTAGGTTATGCATGTTGATGGGCTCGGATGTCGCAGTCTCGGCGTGCCAAAACAGCCAATCACTGGAAGCTCCGGGATTCAGGATCTACATCCGAAAAAAAGCGACCGGAGCTCCGGCGGCACTTACCATACTGTCTGTCTGTAAGGCCGATTCTACTATATGACAGCATGGTGCCACTTCTATATATATATATGTACGCGTGCCTGTGGTGGCGAGGCCTTCAGTGTGTATTGCGCGTCCTAACACACCTTCTCCTCCATCTTTACTATCTCCAATCCTCTTTGTTCATAGATAGACCAAGAGATCAGTCCTTGAAAATGCGCTGGCTAAAATCTTACGGCCTCACTCTATTATTTTCTCTCGGGGTGGCAGGAGACGGTGATAGCTCCGGTGACTCCGGTCCTCTCTGGCTCGGCGATTGGAAGGAGCAGCAGATTGTACTAGGAATAGATGCCCTGGCCGCTTGCGAAGTAAGTCATGTAACTGCTTACGAAAAATCCAAGGGTCGCAAGCCCGTTTCATTCTCCACTAGCCCGGCCGACGACCCAGAGCTGCCAAGAATAGTCCCCATGAACGAGACGGCTGGCGAGCAGTGGGAATTCGACGCCGTTTCAGACGATGGCTTGTCGGGTATCATTTTCGGCTTCTACAGGGATCCAAACTACTCGGTACTCGGAGCGGGCAACCTCCGCATGTACGTCGAACTCACCCATCCGGACGGTGAACGTTTTGTACAGATAGACTACCCCACCGAGTCCACGATCGAGTCATGTCCGGGAGTCGGCTGGCACGGCGAGTGGAAGGGCGACGGATACGTCTACAGCTGGGACGTGTCTGCTGATTTTCGCACGGCACGTGTGACATGGGACACGCCAAAGGCTAAAGGTACCGTTAAATTCAACTCGGTGGCGCCTGCGCGCTATGCCGACGGCTCGATATGGCCATCGAAGAACGCGTCTCTCCACACGGTGCCGTATTTTTATTGGTTCGAGCCGATTCCGGTAGCCGACGTCACGGTAGACGCCATCATTGAGGGGAAGTCGGTGAAATGGTCGGGTGTCGGCGGACACGAGCGGCTCTGGGCTGCTTTCAATTGGTTCACATGTCTGGATGCCATGACCTTCGTCCGTCTCAAAACCGGGCCATACGCCCTGTCGTTTTGGGAATTCGAGTCGTGGCTGGAGAAAGGCTTGCGCGTGCCATCAGTGATCCTGGCCGAAGATGGCAAGCAGGTTTTCGACAGCCGGCGCACTGAGCCATCGGATACCGAGGACTATTTTACCTGGCACAAAGTTTACGACAAAGACGGGCTCTCCGGGACTCTGAAGGACAAGGCCACCGGGTTCGTGCTGGACCTCAACTCGCCATCTCGCGGAAAGCAATGGACCTTCATCGTGACGCACAAGAATATCTACTTTGAGTATTTCCTCGGTGAGGGCGTTGGTGGCACGGGATATACGGCTACGGTAGTTGGGGGGCAGGTTGGGACACAGCGCCAGTGGGCGGGCTCCGGTGTGACCGAGACCCTGAAATTGCCAGTGAAGAGTATGGTTCTGAAGAGGAACTTTGTGGAATAACAGAGGAGAATAGGTGAAAGGAGATAAAGGAAGGCCTGCAAGTCCTTCCAATTACAACATCGTCTCTCTTCCGAGCCCAGCTAGATATTCTTGATCCCTATCATGACGATAATAGGCCCAGTATTCTATTCTGGCTTGGCTCCGCGGAATATATTCCATTAAACCCGTCTTCCATGTCCATGGCGGGGCACCTCTATGAATGATCTGCATGCCCCCGGCATCGCATCGCCTCCGTTGACTATCCGTACAACTTCGCTATTACTACCGTGTATATAGGATTACACTCAAAAATGGTGTAATCTTCATTCCTTCTTTGCACCATTCGAAGAAGATCTGCACCTCGTATGGCCATGCCACTCTAGTGGCTATGACATATCGGACCTTTGGCGTTAGCGGGGACCAGCTAGGCTCTTCAAGACATACAGTCGGGTCCGCGCTGATCTCCCACATTCGTCGGCACGGGCTCCTATTGAGCAACAGTAGTCTCCGACATTCTAGAGAGGGGAGATGAAGATAAGCAGGTGTGGGGCGGGGCGTTTGCTTACCCGACCAAACCATTCTCATCCCCCACTCTCGACATGCCTGGCCCGTTATGCTGGGCTTCCTTCAGCCACTGAACTTTCCCGTTGATGGCATCAACGTGACTACTGATACTCCACCTGCATAAGGCCTGGAAAGGATTGAAGAATATGTGTGATGTGACCTTTTCACCGGTAGCTTTGGGGCCATTCGGAGGCCAGGATACGAACCGTCCTGACTCCGGAAAGGTTTTCTGCCAAGGGAAGCCACACCAAACTCGGGCCGTGCCAGGTCTGCCGTTCTTCGCCTAAAAAGCTAGTCTATGTAGGGAAGGTATAGATAAGGTTCAGATTTCCAAGCCTGAGGAAAGGATCGGAAGGCGACGGAGGCACTCCGACTCATCGAGTCGTCCCCCCTCCGATTGGAGCATTGTGGGGGTTCAGGTGCGATATTTCGTCACGACAAGCGAGTACGAGGCCCTGTAACCGCACTGCAGCGAGCAGGAAACAGTTCCGGGCCCAAGTAACGTTGTCCTTCACTCAGCGCCGCGGCATGAGGTCATCCGAGCTGAGATTCAGAACGCGGCATCACACCTTGACCATGACAGACTAACAGTTAGCGTGATATTTAGTGCCCCGACATAGCCCCCGCGGCTTCCCGTCCAGGGCAGCTCCCCCACAGGCAAGCGGGGTAAACAGAGCGCCAATGGGAAGGGCCTGGTGAGGGTGCCATGGTTTTGAAGAATATCTATTTGGGTTAGGGTTACGGGGAGGTGGATCGTGGACGAGCTTGGTGGGGGAATGCATGGATGCATCAGTGGTCGTATCTGAAGGGTTGGCATGGGTTTTGATAGGCGCCAAAAGAAGGAATTACTAGCGAATGCCTCTACACATGTGCCGTTCTTGATGACCTCTATGAACCACAGTCTTTGGGCGTGCGTGGCGTTCTGTGGCATTCGTTTGTCCGAGGGCGTGGCTTCTTGGGCGTGTGTCAACCGTCGATGTTTTCAGTGTGTATGGACGTCACATATTAATATTGATCCTGTTGATCCTCATCTGCACGGGCTTGAAGAATTGCTCAGGCAGCGAACTGCAAAGGCTCGACCCGCTGGAACATGAAAACGGTCGGGCGTGATAGGTCACATTGACCCTCCGCAACCCCACGTTGACGGAACGATGGCAAAGCGACGACAGCCTGCAGGGTAATGTCGTGACGAAAATGTTACTTTGACTATGTGCTTACGGGGATCATTGGTTTTGATGTTGCCGATACTGTTATGTGCCGGCTACGCAAAGCGGGCTAAAATACCGAGGTACTTCGTCCCTATCCCCCAAAGACACCTTCGAATCCGATGGCAAGCGCCGTCGGTCCCTACTGTCGAAGGCCCAAGAAAATACCCGTCAACCCGTTGCGATGTAGCACTAGGATGTGAGCACTTCATTCCCAGTGTGAGTGGACAGTTACCCAGCAGGCAGCACCACCAGTGGTGCAGAAATTGCGAATCAAAGAGCTGGTATGGCGCAAGCTGCCGAAGGGGGCGTTGATGCATGAGCCACACTTGTGCCGCCCTCCATTATCCCCAAAATCGTCTTGATACATCTGAATCAGTCCTGGTACATCCTAATTAGGTCAGCGGCAAGGGAGAGCTGCTACCTTCCCCTCAATTCGCATCTCACGATAAGGGAGGGACGCGACGTAGCTGACATCCTCGGACGGTTTCGCGTCCTCCCATGTCCATTCTATTCGTACCTCCTGATCCCTGTGCAATAGACCTCCCATGAGTCCCATCGCCGATCGCTTAGCGCCGAGTCCATTCAGTTTTGTCCTTCACACTTGCTCCAATCTCCAGGTACCCAGGAGCGCACAAGCCAACGAGAGCGCCGCATCGCGATGATGGCTGGAAATCCCTCGGGGTCGAATACGAGGTCACGCCGCTCAGCCTGCGATCGTTGTCGAGCCTATAAGCTCCGTTGCCAGAGAGATGAGCTACCAAACGAACCTTGCGACCGGTGTTCGAAAGCTCACCTTGTCTGTACGACCACCTTAGATCACACGCCCCAAAGGCAGAACCGCGGTGGCCATTTGCAAAATAGCACGGATCGCGGAGGCAGAATCGAGAATAATACCACGGCTAGTAGGGGCGCTCGTTTACCTTCTCGTGAACGGTCGAATTCGCCTCCGGGGCAATCGAACGGCAGAAGAGATAGCGGATACGGCTCGCGCCTGCCGTCGGTCATTCTACCTTCACCCGCCCAAAGAGAATACACAAGAGATACCATTGCTCCTTCTACGCTACAGGAAATTCAAAGAAGCACGGCAGCCTGGCCTGGAGTAAGCACGGGGAGAAGAAGCGCGGAGGAGACGGGAGATGTAGTGCCATTGGACCAAGAGCCTCTGGTATGTGCCACAATAGTAACTAGCTATCCCCATTCGATTTGGCCATGAGTTGACGCAGGAAAAAAATCATTCCTTTTAGGGTATGGATGGAGTGGATTTTTCGATGCCAAGCATGGCGTTCGACTCTAATGACCTGTCGATGCTGATCGTCGATTACCCAATGGACCACGAAATGGCCCCATTGCCTGGGACAGCCGAAGGTAGGCAGGGTGACAGAGACGATGGCGCCAGACGATTCAGCTTCGAAAACTTCTCAGCAACGGGTACTACTACTAGCACGAGTACGAGCTTACCGAGCTGGCCGACTACTCAGGCCGGCATTTCTGAGGGCTCTCTGGAATTTGGTAGAGATCAGGAGGGTGATGCGGCCGCCTCCGATTCGAGTGCGGCGGAGGATGCTCGGAGCTTCGCCAAGAGCCACAAGGAGCTGCTCAAACTGAGTCTAGAATTGGTGGAAGACCGAGAAAGAATGGACGCGCAGGCGCCCTGGCCTCCAAGGCCCCCGATCACCCCCAACCCTCTCAAATGCTCCTCGTCGATCCAACAACAACCGGTCAATCGCATGTTAGACCAAGCGTCGCGTTTGTGGGACATTTTGAAGGATTTGTCCGCCGCCAGCGACACGCCGAAGCCGCGCCGCGGTGGCCCAAGATACGAGAATGGTGCAAGTAATCACTCGAAGAGCAATAGTGACAGACCCAGGCAAGGCTACACAATGCCTGGCAATGGAGAAACCGGGTATCCGGGGAACAACGGTGACCTCGCCTCCCGCTCTTTCTCACCACCGCCCTCATCATCAACGACCAAGAGTCTTGACCCCCTTCTCATCGCGAGCCTGGTCACCACCTATGTTTGCCTGTTGCGCAGTTGCCGTGCCGTTTTCGCACGACTTTACCATGCCCTCCTCATGGCGCCAACAAGTGAAGTGAACTCCCTTATCAGCCTACCAGGCCTGCAGTTCGGCAACTTCCCGCTCGAGAATAACTTGGCCATCCAAGTTAAAGTCTTAATCGAACTTACTTCGGGGATGCTGCTCCGGATTAGCAATGCCCTTGGAATTAGCCCTGCAAGCGTCATCGGCGGATCGTCGTCGCCCACCCCTAATGAAGATGTAGAACATCGACTCCCATTCCTCAGTGACCCCGTGGCCATATCGATCCGCCAAATTATCCTATCTCAGGAATTAATGCAAAATGGCGCACAGGATGGGGAGCCGCCCCCGCTCACGAGGATAATCAAGAATATCCAGACACTTCTAGAACGGCGGTATTGATTTCCCCCCTGCCCTCGTCCCAATCCGTAACTTCGTCAATGATTGGTTCTGTTGGCTGACCGGTTGTTAGATATATCACTATTTGATCGAAAGACTATTTTCTGGAAATAAGGAATCCAGTGGCCTGGGGACAGACATTGAATCAGCAAATTAGGGCTCGTACGACGCGGCATGGGATGTGGGAGAAGGAG
Source organism: Scedosporium aurantiacum (assembly GCA_000812075.1). Lineage (NCBI taxonomy): Eukaryota > Fungi > Ascomycota > Sordariomycetes > Microascales > Microascaceae > Scedosporium > Scedosporium aurantiacum. Next base: position 15,020 of record JUDQ01000262.1, read on the forward strand.
AAGGCATTGGGAACCATTCAATTTATACTAGTCGCTCAAACTGCAAGGAATCTCTGATGGCATACTCTTCAATTTAAAGTAGATGAGAATCAACAACTTCTGGATTAACGTCACAGAAAGAGCGGGAGAGTCAACCTAAATACAAATAACTTGAACCCCCTTTACGCACTAACCTTGTGGGAGAGAAACGCCGCTCGTATGCATAATAGGACATCCCCTCTCGTATATACCGCGCTTTCTCGGTGTTGATGGGAGTGCATAGGGAGGCATCTTTAAATCTATAGTTCGTCTCTCTTGATACCAAACTGCTGATCCAAAAACCGAAACACGCGCTGGTTACAAAGCGCCACGGCACCAACCTTTGCTTGTAACCCACCTTCACTTGGTATCTCAGCCACCCAAATCTCCTTGTCTACCCCCTCTTTGTGATTGGCGAGTCCATTGTACACTGCTTTCGTGTGCTCGGAAACATCCAAGTAGAGCGAATGACTGGCGCCGGACACCAAGACTGGGCACTGTACTTTGCTCAGCCGACTTTTGCCACCAGGGAGACGCAGGGTATACGCTTTCATTGCCTTCATGATCTGTGAGGGTTGCGATATGCCGAAGATGTGACTTGAGAGGTCGATGTTCCACTTCATTTGGAATACGAAACGCGTCGTGATGCCCACGACAGTGTCAATCACGGAATCACTGATCCAGCCTCGCTCCCAACCGACCAAGACGGGTTTAGGGATCTGGGTCGTTGCAAAATTCCAGAAATCGTGGACCGGGTCGATGGCTACACAGGCCTTGAATCTCTCGTCCTCGGCGGCGGCCCTCAGGGCAAAGTACCCGCCAAGGGATGTCCCCCATATGGCTACATGATCGAGATCGAGGTTGAGTTCGGGCTCTGTCGCGTTCAGTTCCTCGAGGTGGTCAAACACGGCACCGGCAACTACTTCCCAGTCGGGTCTGAATTTCAAGCCGTGGCGGTGGAGCATGAGACCTTGGCCGGGCCCTTCGTAAATAACGGCGGCATATCCCAGCTCCAGTGCCGTAGCCGGAGCAAAAAAATAGATCTCCTCAGACAATCCGTCGGCACCGCTGTTGCACACGATGACTGGAGTCTTCCTTCCGGGTAGTCTTCTCCACGAAGGGGGAAGAAAGAGATAGCCCGGGAGTTTGTGGCCTTCGTAATGGATCTGTAGCTGCTTGACGGTGTTTTCATCGAATAACTGAGTGGCATCGCGGAACAGGGTAACAGACTTCTCGGCCAGCTCTAGCACACGAGGGTCGCGATGGAGCGGGCCATCCCCGGGTAGCATGTAATAACTCGCCCGAGTGTAGTTTGAGGCGCGCAGAAGCGCGTTCCTCGCAGAGATCCGGTCGCCGTTCGCGCGGGCTTGTTCCGCTAGGGCCTCAGTTTTCCGTGCTTGCTGGGACCATGCTTCGTGCCAGCTCTCCGGGTTGTTGTCCTTAATGAGACTAACAGCGTCGAGGCACTCTGCTAGGTCAGCCCCACCAGTGGCAGCCATGCCTAGAATGCGCACCGTTTCAAAGTTGAAGAAGACTCCGGGGAAAAATTGATGCATGATGGATGACAGACTCGGTGATTAGGTCGGACCTAGGGTGTCGTTCTGTCATGGGAAATAGAATGGTAGTAGAATCTAGCCTCACGAGGAAAATAGCGTCGCAAAGGACAAAGGTTTGCGAAATCGTCATCACAAAACATGTACAGCGTTAGTGAAGTGGGAGTTGTTGGAAAGACCGGAGAAGTCTATCGGAGAAGTTCTAGGTAGGAAGCCGACCAATCATAGCTCCTGTCCGCAAGCCCGGGAGTGTGCCGGATTGCCTTTCGGCGAGAGGTTCCGCGACCCCGATGGGATCCCCAGTGACCGCCGAGCACTAGAAACGATCTCCGATTCGAGGGTTGGTTACTCGGATGGAAGCGCTTTACACGCGACCGACTACGAGCGACACCCTAGTATGTCCCTCTTTTGTGACTGCTGCAAGGAGCCCACGCCACGGAATTGGATCGGACTTGTCTTCCACGGCGCGGCCGGGCATGTCCGGAAACGGCGCGAACGCGCTCCACATTTGGGATGGTGCAATTACGTTCTAGAGGGCACATCAAAGAGCATATGGCACGGCCACATCTCAAGTTTGCAAGAAAGGGAAGACTAAGGAGCAAATCTCTCCAGAGCTCAACACTCTGCTTTCCACTTCTCGTTCAGAAATCCGACTTTACACTTCGAAAGAACAAACTCAACATGACTACCAAGAGTGTTCATGACTATCCCAATGAGCCCATAGCTATCATCGGCAGCGCCTGCCGCTTTCCGGGCGATTCATCATCGCCGTCTAAGCTATGGGATCTGCTCCGTGACCCCCGAGATGTCTTGCAGGAGATTCCAGATAGCCGCTGTAAGAAGCCCTGTCCCTCAAATAAAAGAAAAAAAAGGAAGAAAGGAAGGAAAAATGAGACATAGTTCAACTCTTCGTTTCCTTTACATTTACTCACCCATAATTTTACTCTTCTCTCATTAAGAAATGAACATGAATTGTTAACTACATTACCCTACATCTAGTTAATCCGGATGGCTTTTATCACGAGGACCCTTTGCATCATGGTACCTCGAATGTTAGACATGCCTATCTTCTTAATGAAGATGTTGGACTATTTGACGCACAGTTTTTTGGTATCAAACCCGTTGAGGCCAACTCGGTAGATCCTCAACAACGCATTCTCCTAGAGGTTGTGTATGAAGGGTTGGAGAGAGCTGGCCTGCAACTCGAAAGGTTGCAGGGCTCTAAGACGGGTGTCTTCGTTGGCGTTATGAGCGCGGATTACATGGAACTTCTCGCACGCGACATAGATGCCTTTCCCACCTACTTCGCCTCTGGAACAGCTCGAAGTATCCTTTCCAACCGTATTTCCTACTTTTTCGATTGGCACGGCCCGTCTATGACAATAGACACTGCCTGCTCGTCGAGTCTTTTTGCTTTACATCTAGCCGTCCAGAGCCTCCGCGCGGGCGAGTCCCCAGCTGCCGTCGTGGCCGGGGCTAACTTGGCCCTGAGCCCTGAGCAGTTTGTGGCCGAGAGTAAACTCAAGATGCTTTCGCCGGATGGGAGATCGCGCATGTGGGATAAGGACGCCAACGGTTATGCGCGAGGGGATGGTGTCGCCGCCTTGGTGTTGAAGACGCTGAGTGCGGCTTTGGCAGATGGGGATGCAATCCAATGCATTATCCGAGAAACGGGTATTAACCAGGACGGCCGAACCAAGGGAATCACCATGCCCAGTCCTACCGCCCAAGCTGACCTCATTTGGTCTACGTATAAGAAGGCCGGGCTCGATCTATCGAGAGCTGCCGACAGGCCTCAGTATTTTGAAGCCCATGGCACTGGTAAGCACTGAATTTCTCGATCGACATAGGCCGTGGTGGCGAGTCACTGACACAAAGTTCAGGTACACCTGCTGGTGACCCAGTGGAAGCGGAAGCCATCCGGACTGCTTTCTTCGGACGGAATGTAGGCTTCCAGCGCTCTGCTTCAGACCCACCCCTTTACGTCGGATCGATAAAGACCGTTATTGGACATACAGAGGGGACAGCTGGCGTTGCTGGTATTATTAAAGGTTTCCTTGCACTTCAAAATGGCATCGTCCCGCCGAACCTGCTTCTGAATGAGCTAAACCCCAACGTTGCCCCCTTCTACAAGGATCTTGAGATTCCCAAGCAGGCCAAAGAATGGCCTGCTCTCCTCCCAGGCGTTGTCCGCCGCGTAAGCATCAACAGCTTTGGTTTCGGAGGCGCAAACGCACACGCTATCCTAGAGGAGTATAAGCCGGAATCCATTTCTCCATCTGCCATTCTTCCGGAGAGTGCTCAGATGAGTCCGTTCAACTTTTCAGCGTCGTCAGAGAAGGCACTTACCGGAATCCTTTCGGCATACTCATCCTATCTGCGCGCAAATCCATTGACCAACTTGCGGGACCTTGCTTGGACTCTAAATTGCCGTCGTTCTGTTCTTCCCCTCCGACTGACGGTGGCTGCATCAACCGTCGATAGCCTCGCAACGAAACTTGGAAGCTTAGCTGAGTCGCTTTCCGGTGTGGTTACCGCGACCAACAGAGCTCCAATCAGTTCGGGAAGCCCCAAACTGCTCGGCGTCTTTACGGGACAAGGGGCACAGTGGGCATCGATGGGAGCGAAGCTGCTGGATATGTCACAGCTAGCATCGGATCGTATTTCAGACTTACAACGGTCTCTTGACAGTCTCCCTGCGGAACACGTTCCATCGTGGAGACTCTTGGAAGAGCTTTCCAAGGAAAAAGGCACATCCCGCATCTCGGAAGCGGCTTTCTCGCAACCTCTGTGCACTGCCATCCAGATCATTATCGTTGACCACTTGAGAGCTGCCGGTGTTCATCTTACAGCGGTGGTAGGCCATTCATCTGGTGAAATTGCAGCCGCTTACGCCGCTGGATACATATCCGCGCAGGATGCAATTCGGATCGCCTACTATCGCGGGTACTTCCTCCACCTGTCTAAAGGGCCTGAGGATTCCGGAGGCGGCGCGATGATGGCCGTAGGCATGACTTATGAAGACGCCCAAGAACTCTGTGAGCTGGAAGAGCTCGAGGGCCGAATCTGCATTGCCGCGAGCAATTCTCCGGAGAGTCTGACCCTGTCCGGGGACGCTCACGCCATTGACCTCGCACGACAAATTCTCGAGGACGAAAAGAAATTCGCCAGACTCCTGAAGGTGGACAAAGCATACCACTCACATCATATGCTCCCTTGCGCTCGCCCTTACATTGAGGCGCTCACCAACGCCGGCATTAAGATCCAGGCTAGGCATCTTAACAGTGAGTACCCTTCATGGATCTCGAGCGTCTACGGTGAGGATATTGAGAGTGTCGGCCTCGATACCCTGTCTGCGGAATACTGGAGCAGGAATATGGTCAATCAAGTCCTTTTCTCGCAGGCCCTCGAGCATGCCATCAGCGCCAGGGGACCTTTCGCATTGGCCGTCGAAGTGGGACCACATCCGGCGCTCAAGAGTCCGACGTCGCAGACATTTGTAACTGTAGCTGGTGGAGAGATTCCTTACGTCGGAACTCTCCGTCGTGGAGCGCATGACGTCGAGGCCCTCGCTGAGGGGCTCGGCTCCATCTGGCAGTACCTTGGTGCAGAAGCTATTGACTTCTCATCACTCGACCGTCAATTGCATGGTGGCGAGTCCCCAGACCATCATCCAAAGCTTCTTCAAGATCTTCCATCTTATGCGTGGGAACACGATCGGGTATACTGGCATGAGTCGCGGTACTCTAGAAGTTTCCGGACCAATGCTCAGCGCCCGCACCAACTCCTCGGTACAAGGCTTCCGGATGGCACAGAGAACGAAATACGCTGGAAGAATTATCTTCATCCGAGGGAGCTTCCTTGGCTGGTACATCATCAAGTCGATCGACAGATCGTGTTTCCGGCCGCGGGCTATCTATCAGCCGTGGTCGAAGCCGTGGTTCAAATATACGGTCTCGGTTCGATACAGCTCATTGACCTCTACAAAGTAGTCATTGGCCAAGCACTTGTCCTGGAGGAGAATTCAAACGTTGAGACTCTTTTCAGCTTCCGAGTGATCGAAGCGTCTGATGTTCATGTTGAGGCGGTCTTCTCTTTCTTTTCTGCTTCCACCAAAGACTCAATCAGCATGTCCAAGAACGCATCGGGAAATCTGCGAATTACGCTTGGAGCTCCATCCCCGGACGCGCTGCCCAGCCCCTACAAGTCTGAACGCGAGTTCCTGGAAGTTGATCCCCAACGTTTCTACAATACGGTTCGAGACATTGGACTCGGCTACACTGGTCCGTTTCAAAAGATTGTCAAGGCTCACAGAAGATCGGGTGAGTCTTCCGGCATCATTCGAACTCCGGATGCAGAAGACGAAGGCAGCGCCGCTGAACTGATCATCCACCCCGGCACCCTTGACTGCGCAATTCAATCAATTATCTTGGCGTACAGCTTCCCAGGGGACGGAAGAATGCGCTCCATATACCTTCCCACGAGTATCGACCGCCTACGAATCGATCCGGCGGGTATTGTTCACCACAAAGGATCGTCAGCGAGCTCAAACTTGGGTTTCTTTGCATCTATCACATCGAACAGACCCACGGATCTGTCGGGGGACGTTGAAGTCCATTCCGAAGACGGTAGTACCACGCTTGTCCAGCTTCAGGGACTCCGGACCACCCCCCTGACTCGTGCAGTTCCGTCAAATGACCTTCAGCTCTTCTTTAAGACAACGTGGCAAGTGGATGCGCCGACCGGGAATCCAGGTTTGTGGGAAGGTGGTGAGAACTCCTACGACTACGACCTCGCTTTCGCTCAGGAACGAGTTGCCTATTATTACATCAGGCTCTTGAATGAAGCGATCCCACCATCCAAGAGGTCTGACCTCGAGTGGTATCACAAAGTTTTCTATGAGTATATCGACCATACCTTGGCCTGGGTGAGCAAGGGAACTCATCCCTTTGCGAAGCCGGAGTGGAGTAAAGACACTCAATATGATCTCCTTAAGATTTTTGATCGGTAAGTCCCCGATTTGTTTGCTAACAAGAAGGTTCACCAATGATATTGACTCGATGCAAAGCTTCCCCGACAGCATAGACCTGCGTATCATGCGAGCCGTCGGCACCAATCTAGTCTCCGCCATGCAGAGAGAGATGAACATTCTCGAGGCTATGATGAAAGACAACATGCTTAATGAGTTCTACGCCACCTCTCTTGGTATGCGGGAATACTTGCAAGACATGGCTCGCATGGTGGGTCAGCTGAGCCATCGTTATCCACACATGAACGTTTTGGAAATTGGTGAGTGCCTACCCGGTCGTCTAATTTGCGTTATATGCATTACAATCCTATGCTCTTTGATTCTAATGTCACGCACTCAGGCGCCGGCACTGGTGGTGCTACGGGCATAATTTTTCAACAGCTCCAAGGATCCTTCGCCTCATACACGTACACCGATATCTCCAGTGGTTTCTTTGAAAATGCTCAGGTTAAATTCGATAGACACCGCGGAAAGATGTCGTTTAAGGTCCTCGATATAGAAAAGGACATCATCGAGCAGGGCTATGCACCGCACTCATTCGATCTCATTATCGCATCACTAGTCCTCCACGCCACGCGAGACCTTGAGGAGACTATGCGAAACGTACGCAAGCTTCTCAAGCCAGGCGGGCGTTTGATCATGCTTGAGATCACCGACAGCGACCCCATTCGTTTCGGCTTTATCTTTGGGGGTCTTCCTGGTTGGTGGCTTGGCTACGACCAGGGAAGGAAGCTCTCTCCCTGTGTTGGCATTGAGGAGTGGGAAGCCCTCATGTTAAAGACGGGCTTCTCCACAATCGAGGCAATCACATCTCACAATAAGACATTCCCGTTGCCCCTTTCGGTCATTACCACAAAAGCTATCGACCACCGAGTCGCCTTCCTTCAAAACCCACTAGTTTCCGATGCGGAGATAAATCTAGGACTCGATTCCCTCGTCATTCTAGGGGGCGCCACGGGCAAGACGGCGGACATAGCCTCGACAATTGAATCTGCGGTGATTCACCAATACAAGAGCAAACCTAAGCGTGTCCTCTCCTTGGAAGATATATCCCGTCAGGAACTGCCCTTCCTTGGAAGCCTAGTCAGTCTTGTGGACTTGGAAGACGAGCCCGCGTTTGAGCAAATGACGCCAAGTAAACTTGCCGCTTTGCAGGAGATTTTCAAGCAGAATCGAACGGTCTTATGGGTGACACGTGGGGCCCTCAGCGGCAGTCCCTACCGAAACATGTACAGAGGGCTGCAGCGAACAATGGAGAAGGAACTAAAGCATCTGAGAGTTCAGATGCTAGACTTTGCTTCGGATGCCGACGTTGATAGCAAAATCATTGCTTCAAAACTCCTGCAGCTGGAAGCCGTCAACACATGGGACCAAAGCGGCGAGACAGCAAATCTCCTCTGGTACTCAGAAAACGAAGTTTTGGTCCAGAACGCTCAGACGCTAGTACCACGAATCGGCCTTGACGTAGAAAGAAACCGGCGGTACAACTCTGGGAGACGCCTTATTACCCAAGACGTAAGACTCGGCCAGACGGTTGTCTCTGTGCGGCATTCCGGGTTGAACTTTGTCATCGAGCAGAGGAGTGACACGCAAGCCACCGCAGCCCGACCGGGTTATGTAGATGTTTGCCCCGAGTACTCGCTTCTGAAAACAGTCAAGCTGCCGAGCGGAGGGTTTCTCTATTTATCCACCGGCCACGATGTCATGACCGACGAGCAGGTCATCGCCCTATCTGTGACTCTGGAATCTCGGATCCGGGCCCCCGAAAGTTGGGTTCTTCGGCTCAATTCCGAATCTGAAGAAGAGTCCAAGCGAGCATTGCTGGGTCTCTACCTTCAACTTCTCACGGAGAACATCCTTTGGGGTGTCAAACCCGGAGAGTCGGTCGCGATCTTGAACCCTTGCCATTCCCTAGGAAACGTCCTCACCCAGAATAGTGTGGAGAGAGGAGTCAATCTTATCCTGCTAACTGACGCCGCTGCTGGTAGAGAGATAACAGCTCGACCTTGGACCTCAATCCACCCTCGAGCCAGCAAACATGCGCTCGGAAGGGTGATACCGAGGAACTTGAGACGCTTTATCCATACGAACGACAACAGCGAGCTTATCAGCGCAATCATAAACGCCTTGCCAGCGAAGTGTGAAATAGTCAATCAGCAGGGCTTTACAAGCCTAGAAGCCAGTGTCGGTCTCACGTACTCAGCCGTTTCAGCCGTTTCAGGCCATCTGAAAGTCGCATGGACGCGATCCGTCTTGGAGGTGACCGTCCCGGAATCGCACCCCTTGGTCGGCATCTCCCAGTTAGCGGAGCTCCATGTCTCGTCGAGCGCTACGAAACAGACTTTCCTCTCCTGGTCATCATTGCCATCAGCTCCCGTACAGCTTCGACCTGCCACGGAGGCGGTGCACTTCTCCAGAGATAAGACGTACTGGATGGTCGGACTCACGGGGAGCTTAGGCTTATCACTCTGCGAGTGGATGGCCCAGCGTGGCGCCAAATACATTGCCCTCTCGAGTAGAAACCCACGGGTTGACGATGGGTGGAAACAGGCAATGGCGGATCTTGGCTGCACCGTTCGAGTTTTTGCCAAGTACGTGAAATTAATCCCCTGTCGTTTCTTTATCTTATTGTTACTTGACTTTTGATTCCCTTTTCAAGCGATCCGCTCTAAGCCAGATTTCTGACCCCAATACTTCTTCACGCAGCGATGTCACCAACCGGGACGAGGTTTTTGCCCTTCACAAACGAATATCCGAGACCCTTCCTCCGATTGCGGGTGTAGCTCAGGGCGCCATGGTCCTAGATGACGCGCTGTTCCCTGACGTTGACATTGAACGGTTCCAAAAAATCACCAAGCCCAAGGTGAATGGCAGCATCTATCTCGACGAGCTTTTCTCCAACGATCAGTTGGAATTCTTCGTCTTCTTCTCGTCGGTAGCTTACGTCACCGGAAATGCTGGCCAAAGCATTTACGGCGCAGCGAGTGCTTTCATGGCTAGTCTCGCCACGCAAAGGCGTCGCAGGGGCCTGGCCGCTTCCGTCATCAACATCGGCGCCATCCTCGGAACCGGCTACGTTTCCAGGGAGCTTTCGCTACAGCAGCAGGAATATTTGCGCAAGGTGGGCCTCGTATGGATGTCGGAGCAGGATGCTCATGAAATCTTCGCCGAGGGTATTCTTGCCAGTCGGGTGGACTCTCCAGACAGCCACGAGTTCGAGACTGGCCTTCGGACCGACGAAGGCCGATCTCGTGATATCGTAAATGAGCCGCCCATGCTACAGCATCTCGGCATCAAAGGGAATGCAGCTTCCTCAGGTATCGGTGTTCAAATAAAGCAAAACGTCCAGACCAAAGCCCGACTTCTCGAGGCGACTTCACGCGAACAAGTATTTGAGATTCTAAAAGGTGAGCATTCCCATACTTCTATTCGAAATTACGCACTAACATAATACGGTTACAGAGGGTTTCCTACTCAAGCTACAGGCAGCTCTCCAGGCAGATCCCAATAAACCGATGCTAGACTTGAGTTTAGATGAGATCGGAGCTGATTCTTTGGTCGCCGTTGATATCCGTTCTTGGTTCCTCAAGGAGTCGGGAGTCGACGTGCCGGTCCTCAAGATCCTGAACTCATCGTCGGTCCGGGAGCTCTTAATTTTCGCACATGGCTCTGTTCCTAAAGACGTGATTCCAAACGTACTCGGAGACTCTGATAACTCTCCCGAGCCAACTGGAGTGTTACCCGGCGTGCTCGAGACGGAGGACCTACTGGAGCCCAATCACAAGTCTGCTTCGGACTCGGATGGGGCCCCTCAATCTTCATCTCAATCGGATACTAGAGACTCTAACGACGGAGAGATCACACCCAGAAGCTCAGAGGTGCCATCAGAGGCTGACCGAGACGACTTGCCGAAGCTGACGAAGACAGAAGAGCTCACATTCTCTGGCGTGACTGGAAGTGAGAAAGTCACACCTGAACGTATTGCTCCAATGTCCTTCGGCCAGTCGAGGTTTTGGTTTTTGAAGCACTACGTGCAGGACCAAACGGCCTTCAATATCACGACAGTTATCAAGTTACGAGGTCGTTTGCGCGTCGACGCACTAGAGCGAGCATTGCGTGCTGTCGGCCAACGTCATGAGGCCCTCCGTACTCTCTTCTTCGTCGATCAGAAGACCAAGGAACCTAAGCAGGCAGTACTACCCACGTCTCTCTTACGGCTTGAAAAAGTAGCCATTTCTGATGAGGGGGAATTAGCCAAGGTGGTCTCGGAAGCAAGACACCACGTCTTCGACATTGAGCGTGGCGAGGCTTTGCGTATTCAACTGCTGTCTCTTTCGTCTACGACTCATTGGATCGTGCTCGGCTATCATCACATCTACATGGATGGAATTGGATACGTGGTGTTCATCTCGGACTGGGAAAGGGCATACAACGGTGTTCTTAGCACGGAATCTTCCGACATATTGCAGTACCCGGACTTTTCGCTAAGGCAGATCCGAGAGTATCAAGCGGGCGCATGGTCTGACGAACTCTCGTTCTGGCGAAGCCAATTCCCAGACCTTCCCAGCACACTTCCGCTATTGCCTGTCACTCGGCTATCGACTCGACTTATCTCGTCTGGATTTGGCTCCTACTCTGCTAGCTTCAGAGTCGATCGAAACCTCACAGAGATAATTGGCCGGGTCTGCCGTCAGTTCAAGGTGACACCCTTCCATCTACATCTCGCAGTCTTCCATATTCTTCTGTATCGTTACGCTTCGCAGGTCAACGACATGTGTATCGGCATAGCGGATGGAAACCGCAAGGACGCCGATGTGCAGGGTAGTCTGGGAATATTCCTAGACCTCCTCCCTATCCGCCTCCGCCGTTCTCCTGAAGATACATTTGCAAATACACTCAAAGAGGTATGGAAGGCCACACTCGCCGCCTTTGGAAACTCACGCGTTCCGTTCGATGTGCTTCTGAACGAGCTGGACGTGCCGAGGGTCCCGTCACATAGCCCTTTGTTCCAAGCCTTCATGAACTACCGAAAAAACCACCAAGAGTCGCGCAACCTGTTCGGTTGCGAAGGCGAGCTCGACATCATCGCCACCGGACAAACCGACTATGACATAAGCGTTGACATTTTGGATCTAAGTGCCGAAGGAGGCGAGAGCGTTGTGTCCTTGGCGGTTCAGAAGGATCTCTACGATCAAGAAGCTGCAGACGTTCTGGCCAAGAGCTACAATGTTCTCCTACGTCAATTTGCGGAGAACCCTGCCGCCAGGGTTACATCGGTGGCTCTTTATTCCAACGATAGTGTTAGAAATACACTCGAGCTCGGTCGAGGTAATTTTCCTCTCTTCTTTTCTGGCACCCTTCTTTCCACTCGCTAGTGTGAAGCGAAATGCCCTTCGGGTACAAAGTTCTGCTAACACGTTTTTTTCGCGACCAAGGCTTGGAAGCGCCCAGTGAATACCCTACGATTGTGCATCGGATAGATGCAATGGTTGAGAAATATGCGAACCAGACGGCCCTGAAAGACGCTTACGGGAAAGTATTCAGCTACCGCGAGCTCGCCGGTCGAGTCGACATCATCGCACAGAATCTTCTCAGGCTTGGGATCGGCAACGGTTCCAACGTAGGTGTGTTCCAGACCCGTAGTGCGGAATGGATCCTATCTCTCCTAGCCATCTTACGTGTCGGCGCCGCCTACGTTCCAATGGATGTGAACGTGGGTTCGGATAGATTATCCCTTATCGCGGACGACTGTAAGCCAGGAGCTATCCTAGTTGACTCGGACACGGAAAGTGATGCATTCGCTATTACTACGAAGTCGCAGCCCTCGCCTCTTGCTGCTCCTACCCCTGGAGCCCATATCCCCATCATCAACATAACAGATATCCAGCCCTCAAACGGAGCCGGTAATGTTCCGAACAGCGCAAAGCCAGAAGACGCGGCCGTTATCATTTATTCCAGCGGCTCGACCGGGGTGCCAAAGGGAATTGTGCTCTCTCACGCCAACATCGCAAATTATGCAGACGTTGTTCCACCAACCTGGGGAGGTGTTCGAGAGGGTCAAGAGATCTTTTTGAACCAGGCTTCCTACTCATTCGACGTCTCCCTCCAGCAAACACTCGTGGCTCTCGGTATCGGAAGCACCGTGGTCGTTGTCGGGAACCAAGCGCGCGGTGACCCAGCAGCCCTGTTGGACCTGATAATTGCCGAGAACATCACCGTCACGGGAGCCACGCCGACGGAGTATTTGAGTTGGGCGCGGCACTGGGATGTGAACCTCCTCCGCAAGTCTCAGTGGCGTCATGCTTTCACCTGGGGAGAACCCATCACGAAACAACAGGTCCGAGACCTGCAGCTTCTCGGCCTCCCTAACCTCAATGTTATGGACGCCTACGGGCCGGCCGAAGCGACCATTACGAGCGCGCATGGACACGTCGACCTAGAGCACATTGATCTTGAGACCACCACTAGGAGTCCAAACGTGCCCTTATCCATCGCACCTAATGGTTCCGTTTACATTGTGGATGAGAGCCTGAGCCCTGTTCCGCATGGAGTCTCGGGCGAAATTGTTCTCGGTGGCGCCGCTGTCGCAAAGGGTTATCTCAACGATGAGTCACTAACGGCAGAGAGATTTATCCAAGACAAATTCGCCAGTCCTTATTTCAAATCCAAAGGCTGGACGACTGCCCATCGCACGGGAGATCGCGGATTCTTGACGGCGGATGGCAGACTCGTCTTGCAGGGCAGGATTGAAGGCAGCACACAGGTCAAGTTGGCGGGTGTGCGCGTTGATGTACAGGATATAGAGGCCACAATTCTCCAAGCTGTCCCGGATGTCAGCCAGGTTGCCGTATCGGTCCGGAGGGGTCCGGAATCCGATAGCACCCCTTTTCTCGTTGCCTTCATTGTGCTCTCCAACGATGGTGCCAAGCTCTCCTCGTCTGAAAAGGCGCGCTTCCTGGAAGACTTACCGCGAAATTTGCCCCTACCACAGTACCTGAAGCCCGCTGTGGCCGTCACCGTCGATAAACTTCCTACCAACAGCTCCCACAAGCGTGACCGCCGAGTGATTGATGGCTGGCCACTGCCGATTGTAGGAGCGCGAGCCACAAACCCCAGCGGCGATGAATCTTCAATTCTTACAGAATTCGAGCGAACTCTTCTCCACCTCTGGGAGCACGCGCTTCCTAATGGGCTCGCCCAACGCCGCTGGATCAGCGGTTCCTCCGACTTCTTCCACATCGGTGGAAGCTCTCTATCGCTGATCAATCTTCAGGGCATGATCAGGGAGAGACTCAATCTTTCTATTTCGCTGTACAAACTTTTCCAGAACAGTACCTTGAGTGCCATGGCGGCTTTGCTTCAAAATGAGAGGTCAGCCATCGATGAATCAATTACAGTCGACTGGGAGCTTGAGGCCACATTGCCCCCCGATATTATCCGGCAAGTCGGTGCAGAAATACAGCACACAGAAACAGCGTCGCCTGTCAGGAATATTGCCCTTACTGGGGCCACGGGCTTCATAGGAAAAGAAATCCTTCGACGCCTCATAGCCGATGACCGCGTCTCTAAAGTGTACTGCCTCGCAGTGCGGAAGCAGAAATCAGACTTGCCAACCAGCCTCTTCGGCCACGAAAAGGTGGTGGTATATTCCGGCGATCTTGGCGCACCGCGACTCGGGTTATCCGAAGCGAACGTTGCGGCTATTTTCGGTGCCCAAGAAGGTGCTGCCGACGCGGTGATTCATGCAGGCGCAGACGTCTCATTCCTGAAGACGTACCATTCCCTGCGACTCGTCAATGTAGCCTCAACCCGTGAACTAATTCGGCTCGCCGCCCCACGCCGGCTCCCGCTACATTTCATCTCATCGGCTACGGTGGCCCGACTCGCCCTCCAAGCCGGACGTACGAGCTTCGGACGTGAGTCCATCGTGAACTACCCGCCCAATGCGACACAAGCGGCTGTAGAAGACGGTTACGTGGCAGCTAAGTGGACAAGCGAAGTTCTCGTCGAGAACGCGGCTAAACAACTCGGCCTTCCTGTCTCCATCCATCGGCCGACTAGCGTCACGGGTGAGGGCGCCAGCGAGCTTGACCTCATGAGCAACATCACCAAGTATGTGCAACAGACCAGAGCCATACCAGATACTAGTGAATGGAACGGAGGGTTCGACTTTGTGTCCGTGCAAACTGTCGGCCGGGATATCGTGCGCGAGGTCTTGGACAATGCTCAAGTCGACGGCGAGGTTCGGTACGTGTTCCAGGCGGGCGAGACCATCATTACCGGCCGCGAGATGAAATCTATTCTGGAGCTTGGCACGGGAACTTCGTTTGAGGTTTTGCCGTTTGGCCAGTGGGTTGATCGCGCGGAACAGGCTGGGTTGAGTAGTCTGTTGACGCTCTACTTGAGAAGGGCTGCGGAGGGGAAATTGTTGATTCCAGAGCTTTTAAACGAATAGGTTGGTAGATGTTTTGGGTAGTTTTTGACACAGTCTTCGGTCTTGTTCTAAGTCTGGTATTTATTTCATATTTATGAACTTGTAGCTAAGATTTATATATTAATATCCCTAGACTCCTTATGAGTTTTCTATCCTATCAAAAATACCCTTCACTTCCACCTATGAAATGGTGAGTCACTTAGTCTATTGGCCACCTACAGTCGAGGGAGTAATTGTAATGTCGAATTCAAGAGGGGGCCGAAAGGCGAGGGAGTGGCAGTTCCAACATTGAACTTGGTTTCTTAGCTCTCCTGTGATATAAACAGCGTGAAGGCGAATCCTTTCCTCGGATGTAGTATCACCGTAGCATTTTGTCACCTCCCCCTATCTTGACACTCCCGCCGTTCCATACATGAATGGAGTCTACACGGCCACTTCCGGCCCCTTCTTCTCTTCCTTTAAGCCAAATTCCGTATCCAGCTCCTTGCGAAGCGAGATCTCCTTCTCCACTAGCGCCAAAAGAAGGCTTAGACCACTAACTACGAGAGAGATATGCCACACCCTCTGAATGCTCCGACTGTACACGTCCCTGACCTGCTCGGTCACCACACCTCCAAACGAGTCGACAAGTGCCGCGGTAGCATGCGCGTATGCCTGGCCGCCACTGAGCTTTGCGCGAGCCTCGTCGTCTTGGATAGTGTTCAGAAGCGAGTCGAATCTGTTGTTAAAGACGGCAGCGGGTATGGTGACACCCCAGATTACGCCCAGACTGCGGATGAACGCCCAAGTTCCCGTGCTCAGAGCCGTGTCAGACTCTTTGAGCATGGCTTGGACGGCGGGCAAGAGGCAGGCCATGGGTAGGCCGTTTCCAATAGCCAGGAATAGCTGGAAGAAGACCCACATGGCTGGGTGTGAATTGGGCGAGAGAATAGAAGAGAGCCCGCAACCCAGCGTCATGAAGGAAAAGCCCACGAGGTGAATCGGCCGGTAGCGGCCAAACTTTGTTGTCAGCGTGCCGCCGATTGTGACGGAGAGGGGAAAGCCGATTACGGTAGGCATCAAGTAGACCCCGCTTAGAGTCTGATTGGCGCCCACGACGGCTTGGAAGTATAAGGCATAGACATATACCATGTAGAGGCCCATGATGGAGTGTAAAAATGTTATGGCGAATGCAGCAGCCGAGGTCCTGTTGGCGAAAAGGTGATACGGCGTCACTGGCTCGGCAACAAATGGCGAGCCTTCGAACAGGGCGAACACCACCAGCAAGACAAGGCCCACGACGAGCGGCGCCACCACCGACGGGTCCTGCCAGGAGCGTAGAGAGCCGCCGTAGGTGACGGCGTACATGACAGCAATACAAGAGATAGTGAGGATGGACACACCGCCCCAGTCGATGCGGCGCATCTTGCCCACAAATGTCCCTTCGGTTCGGCTCTTGACATTAAGGAAGAAGAACGTGACGAGCATGCACAGCGCGCCAATGGGAAGATTCAGGTAGAAAGCCCAACGCCACTGGCCGGACTGTGCAAGCGCGCCGCCGATAAGGGGACCAACGGCCGTGAAGATACCGATGATTCCAAACAGTATGCCGAGGAACTTTCCGCGGTCTCGCATGGGCACGAGATCGCATACGATAAGGTCAACCATCATGTTAATGCCGCCACCGCCGATACCCTGGACGGCACGGGCGGCGATGAGCATTTGCGAGGAGCTCGCGCCGCCGCAGAGACCGCTGCCGAGGGTAAATATGGCGAGAATGGAGAGGAAGACCCATCGTCTACCCCAAAGATCGGACATTTGGCCGAAGAGAGGTTGGAACACGGCTCTAGATACATGGTTGGGACGGTTAGTTATGTTCTTCTCTCCTCTCAATAACAGAGAGATATCTTTTCTGTCTCTTCTTTTTGTTTTTGGTTTTTTTTTTCTTTTTTGTGTCTTGGAACAAATTTTGTCTAAGAGGGGGTAAGGTATATGGGCTCTTACCCAGTGAGGAAATAAACGTTTGCTACCCAGACATAGTCAGGACCAGTATCAAGTTCCGCAGAAATGGTTGGCAGTGCGACGGCGACGATGGCGCCATCGAGGGCGCTGAGTAGAGTCGCAGCTACGAGTGCGCCAAAGATGGTGTAGAAGCGCCAGCCGTATGCGTGCAAGCTTGTATCCTCTTCCGGCTTAGCCTCCGCATCAGGTGTGGCCGAATCAGCAGTCAGTTGCACGAGCTCTACTGACGTGATGGCCTCGCTACTATCGGCAGACGGGGTGACGCTCTTCTTGGTATCATCGACGATCGAGAGGCTCTGCGAGACAGTCGAGGGTTTCTGGTGTTCAGGAGGCTGAGCCGCGACGTCTTCGGTGGCCTGTGGTGTTGTCGTCATGATTGACCATGTACGTTAGTCCAGGGAGTGTTGGAAAGACGGAGAGTTAGGGGCGAGAGTGCGGTCGAGTTTGCAGCAACAAAGAATGCCGATGCGGATTCTGAGAGTGAAAAGAGCGGGATGGGAGTCGACACCACATACTGGGCAACTAGACAACTGAGAGGCCGACTCGAACTGAAGAAGGGAATAGGCCATATCCAGCCAACGAGCCAAGTTCGCAAAATCAAAAATCAACATCAAAGTTGATTACAATTCCCAAGATCGACGCTTGACCAAGATGGTCCGATGCGAGCATGAGGTGCTCCGATTGGTTCTCCCTATCGGAGTCACTCCTGGGACCAGCTCAACTCCGATAGGCTGAGGGGCCAGAGTCGGAGTGGGTTGTGCAGGGTGCCAAGCCCAATCTCCGATTGGCAACATGTCAAAATCGGGACCGGCTTTGACAGGGGTGGTGGAGTGTGAGCTTCGCGGTCAAGATCACATATCACAGAAAGGCGTTAGCGTTGATTTCAAAAATGTATAGGAGGTGATAGTTTGGCTGCATGCGGCTTGATAATTCTAGTTCCAGAGAGAGGTTTGATGCCCCCTAGCAGAACTTTCTACGCCCCATGCGACCACGCGCCGTCCAGCACACCACAGCCCCTTGCACTCCCAGTTAGTGCCTCCCTTAACAGCTAAAGTGGCGCACGAGCACCAAGCCTAGTCCAAGATGCTTAACGAAATTATCGCCGAGGGCATCGACAACCCACGTGCGGTCCTTTCCGTCGCGCTCACGGCGACAGCACTCTTCGCTTTTTATCGTCGATGGAAAGCTTCCCGAGAGTTGAAGCTTCCGTTCCTGAAGTTTGAGGATGGGGATGATTCAAGGCAGAGATATGTGACAGAGAGCGGGAAGTTGCTCAAGCTTGGCTACGAAAAGGTAAGAGATGAGATTATGGGAATGGGGAGAAAAGACGTAAAAGTCAACAACAGAAAAAACAAGTATTAATCATATTGTATTGTAAAAAAAAAAAAAAAAACAGTATTTGAAACATGCCCAGGCATTCGCGATTCGAAACTACATCGACGAGCTCTCTCCCCAGGTCTACCTACCACTGAAGTATCTGGACGAGTTCAAAGCCGCACACGAGTCGGAGCTTAGTTTCCCTTATTTCTCGGAATTGGTTCGTCCCCTCAAGAGAGAGCACCCACCCTGATCATCGTCTCGCGCCTTCGTTTCTCACTAACATGACAGTGGGCCTCAGCTTTTCTCGCAGAATGAAATCGGCATGGCGAAAGTCACCGAGGAGGCATCTCATGTGATGCGGACGGACTTGATCAGGAATCTGCGTAAGGTATAATCCAGATCTTCAGCTAACATGAATACTGACGAACGGAATCGAAGCCACGATAATTGCGGGCGTGAAGGCCGAGTGCTCAGCAATTTTCGACAAGATGATTCCCTTGACTCCAGGTTAGATTTAGCTCCATCAATGCCTGGTCCTTCGTTTTTAGGAGGGAGAAAGATGAAGATGATGAATTAACAGTATGGTAGATTGGACCCCCGTAACCCCTTACCCCATCTTCGCCTTTGCTGTAGCTCGTCTGTCCGCCAGGGTCATCGCCGCCCCTGAGCTCGGCAAAAACGACGAATGGCTCGGCATCTGCCTCAGCTTCACGCAGAAGTCAATGGAGGCTGCTCACGCCCTCCGCGCTTCGTGGCCCGCCTATACTCGCTGGGCGGCGCGTTATTTCTCCCCGGCCGTGAAGACGGTCCTCGCCGACCGGAAGCGCGCCACTGAGCTCATCGCTCCTGTCTTGGAGGTTCGGAGGCAGGCGTCCAAGCTGCCCCTCGAGAAGCGTCCCCGGTTCAACGACGGCGTGCAGTGGTTGATGGAGCATTACGATGCCCAGAATCGCAAGCTTACGCCTGAGATCCTCACCGAGCATGAGCTTTTCCTGGCCGTCGCTTCTATCCATAGCAGTTCCGCCATTACCTTGTCCGTCCTATACGATCTTCTTGACGAAAAGCACGTGAATGCAAAGAAGGAGATACTCGATGAGATCGAGGCTGTTTCAAACGAATATGCCAATTGGACTCGCCCTGCCGTCGCGAAGCTTATGAAACTGGACAGCTTCATGAAGGAAAGTCAACGTCTTCATTTTATGGGTCATGGTTAGTCTAGATTCTCCGCCGTTTCAACTATCGAGAAAGAAAATATTGACAAAATCCCTTTCTCACCTTAGCACGCGTCACCCGCGCAGCTCGAGTGCCCTACACCTTCGCAGATGGTCTTCACCTACCCAGAGGCACAATGGCGCAAGTGCTCCACAGCGGGCCGCAGACAGACCCTCAGTTCTACGAAAACCCGGAGACATTCGATCCATGGCGGTTCCTCCGCAAGCGGGAGACCATTGACCCATACAAATTTCAGTTCGCGAGCCTGTCTAACATAGAGACCACGTTCGGCGCCGGCTTCCACGCTTGCCCGGCACGGAACTACGCAGCCGATACGCTGAAGCTCATTCTCGTACACCTTTTGACAAACTATGATATAAAATATGCAAAGGAAAGTCAAACACGCCCCTTGGACGTGAGCCACGACAACGCTACGCTCCCAGATTTTACTACGCAGCTCTTGTTCAAAGGGAAGAATGCCTCCTCTGACTAAGGCAGAGCAGGAATCATAGTCAATTGGGTATATGACATCAATTGGATCTAAGCGTCGAGACTTGTCGGAAAGTAGGGGGCCATGAAAGGCCAGGAACTCCTGTTGGTGGCTGATTCGGACGTTGTTCGAACTAGGGTAGATATGAGAAAGCCGGTAGTAGCTGTCACATATCAATAAACCGTTTTATTATCAGCTCCTTAGCTCCGTTGACCCAAACTGACATCTTTGGGCCATTTGGCCCAGTGATTCCAGCTCCCACAACTGTAGTATGAGTCTTAATCCATCCAGCCCGCAGACTGTGATAATGCATGTGGTTCAATATTTCCCTAGATGATTCCGTCGGACGATAACGCATCCATTAATTATCCCAGCCGTAAACTGTCCAAAAGTGGCATTTATTGATCCATAACGCCGATGAATCCTGCCACTCAACTTGTTTCCTGACAAACCAAACACCGACAGCTTGGAACCGAAGCCATGGCGTGGGGATGTGCAGGAAAATCCAGGTTGTGACCCCGCCCTTCCCCGATGGCAACGCCAAATCGGAGTGGGAGGGTGTCGGACCAAAACTGTCGCCGACGCCAGGGTCCAATGTCGCCATAGCTATCCATGTCGCACGAACCCAAGCACCAGGAAGAGATAAGACGGAATAACACGCTAAGGGTTGCAGTGTTATATTAAGTGCCTTCCGCACCACCAAATGGATGCTTGATCGTCGATTAGCCCTTCATCGTGCAGTGATCGACATTGGGAGCTTTTCGTGAATCGTGAAGCACCTAAAATAGCACCTTGATAAGCTAGTTTGGATATCAGTGCTCTTCTCCATTCTAATTTTGTGTTGAAACCCCTCCACACACCACCTCGGCTTGCAAGTGCCCCCACACCTTCCACCCCTCGCAACAATGGCTGTTGATACAAGTATCGGGAAGCCTAATCGTGTGTCGTTCCGGTCATGGATCTGGGATGCAGACTCACACCTCAAGAGCAAAGCCGAGCTGCGGCTCTTGCTCAAGCTTGATCTCTCCATCCTCATCATCGGCTGTTTCGGATTCTTCATGAAGTTTCTCGACCAAACCAACCTGATGAACGCCTACGTCTCGGGCATGAAGGAAGACCTCCAGATGAACGGCAACGAGTACACCTACGCCAACACTTTGTACACAATTGCCTACGCCATCATGCAGGTCCCGAGCACCCTCATCGTTCAAAAGGTCCGCCCGGCCGTCTGGCTTGCCATCATGGAGGTCGGCTGGGGCGTCTGGACCTTTGCCCAGGCGGGCATCACCAACTCGAATCAGCTGTACGCGTTCCGCTTCCTCGTCGGCCTCTTCGAGAGCTCCTTTTCCCCCGTTTTGGTCTATCTTATCGGCGGGTGGTATACCCAAACCGAGATGGCTAAGCGTACCGCTCTTTTTATGATGACCGCTCCTATCGGAACGGCATTCTCCGGGTACCTTCAAGCTGCTGTCTATACCAATCTTGACGGCGTCAATGGTCTTGCCGGGTGGAGATGGCTCTATATCATCTGTGGTGTAAGTTTGAGAGAAGTCTACCATTGCACCGCTCTCTAAATTACCTCTCCTCATGCTTACGTCTGGAATGGTTGTGGAAAGAGGGACATCTGTCGCTAACACAGTATGGTAGATTATGACCGTTCCGGTTGGGCTCGCCACCTTCTTGTTCCTCCCCGACACGCCCTACACCACTAAGGCATGGTTCCTCACTGAGGAAGAGCGTGCTTTGGCGTTGCAGAGGGTGCAGAAGCAGGGAACGGCGCCACCGGGTGAGCTTAGCTTCAGACACATAGGACGTGTATTGACCCGATGGAGATGGTATGGTTTCGTAATTGCCTACGTCGTAAGTGCTCTCCTTTCCCAGCCTTTTTTAATTACAAAAGAAAGAAAGGGAAAAAAGCTAACCTTATCCACCTCTTCCAGCTTTACGGCTGTTCTTCCATGTCTGCGGGATTCTTTGCCATCTGGCTCAAGTCAGAAGGGTACTCTGTCGTCCAGAGTAATGTTATTCCCACTGGAACATGGTTGATCTCGGGCTTTGCCACTGTTCTTTGGGGCTATCTGTCCGATTACACCGGAAGCAGATTCCTTTTCATCCTTATCCCACTGGTCAGTCTGCCTTTACTCTTCCCTTTCCTCACATTTTTTTCCATTGAACTTGCTATTTTGTTTTCCCTCTCCACCCTTACTTAATCCTCATTCTTGTTCCTTTACGAGTGTTGCCACTGTTGACCCCTCCAGTTCATTAACACACGAACAGGCGCTCGGTCTCATCTCAAACGGCATCTTGGCCTTCTGGCCAGCCGGTGTTGGTATCAAGATGTTTGCGTTCTTGTTCATCGGAGTCCAGCTCATGCCGGGAGTGTTGTAAGTCTCCATATTTCTACGCCCTTGCTCCCCCCCCACATCTGACATGGATCATCTAGCTTTGCTTGGGCAATGGAAATATGCCGCGAGGACAACGAAGAAAGGGCCATCGTAGCGAGCAGCATGAACGGCATGACCTATGCAGTGGTGGCTTGGCTCCCGATTCTGATCTTCCCACAGACCATGGCACCCGACTTCCGTAAGTGTTGATATGATAACATTCCCCATCCGCCAACAATGGCTTAACTAATATAATTGCACGTCACTACCAATAGGCTACGGCTACCCGGCTAGTTTCGGTTTGGTCATCGCATCGATCATTGCCGTGGTCATTGTCCAGGTTCTCGTCATCCGGGAGAGGAAGAATAAGAGAGGTGAGATTACAGATGCTGCCAGCCAAGACGACGAAGAGAAGTCCGACCGGGGTATCAAGGAGGGCATCACTGATGTGAAGGCCGTTGCAGACTAAAGCCCGTCTGGGGAAGCTATGATCCTGAGGTCGGAAGGAATTCGCGAAGAACGGCAACTCATAAGTGGTGGCTCTAATTTACCTCCTTAATATGTCTGGTCTGATCCATATTCAATTTGATCACGTTCCCAGCCCACAATTGACGGATAGAACAACTTCCAGTAGTGGGAGATGAAGAGACTTGAGATTTTTAGTCAAACACCTCGTTCTAGCCAAGTGAATTTATCGTGAGACGATCCAAGACTAGTAGTACAACGGGCTAACACATGCCAACCTCGTATCTATCATCCCGCTGGATGTCTTTCAATACTCTACAGCGATAAAGCCATCAAAGAAATATTCACTCAGGGACTCAAGGAAGGGGTCGTTGTCAATTTACGACATACCATCTCCATCATGGCCGTCCCCCCATATACTGTCTAGCCGTGCCCCTGCCCCGCCCGCCATCGATCTCATCTCACCGCAGCAAGACGTGGTCACGCCCCCATCCTCGGGAGGATTTCAGACCAAGATCAAACTTTTTTGGATTGGCAGCTGCAATTAGCCAAGCAAATTGCTCATGGTGGCAATCAAGGCCCACTAGAGATCGGGGACTTTCTCTGCAAGATCGATGAGGTCACAGGACAGGTCCAGAAGGAAGCGATCCGAATGTTTGGCACAGAGCGGGGATGCTATTGCTTGCTCGAGGTGAGGAGTAAACGCATATTCTCGAATCCCTAGTACAGAGATTCTGGGGATGAGCTATGGGTTACGCGGGTCCGGGGGCCCTGGGGATCTTTTGTAGGGATGGAGGACGTGTTCTCGCCTGTGGTGAATGGGACTGATCGCGAACCTGATGAGAGTGACTTGAGTGAGGGAACATTAAAGGCGTTGAAGTGGTATCATGATCCGATGTGGTTCTAAGCGGCTATCGTGCCTTTTCCGAGTATTGCCTCGGACATTCTGGCCCAGATGGGTCGGGTGTCTGTTGGCTAGAATACCCTTTTCATTCGCGGCGTCGACTGGATGACACTGTATAATAAAATGATAGATTCGGTGATGCAGATGCAGGACGTGAGCAGGGTGATCCTCAACACGGGTCATTCATGAGACAGGGTCCTCAACATTTTGAGAACAAGGTTGATGGACCTTGGTCATTGAAGGGGAAAAGGGGGCGTCTAAAGATCTCTTGTGTCGCTTGGAACAAAGCAGTATAGACACAAATGATCTAAATACCTTACTTGTAAATTCAAAGAGTCTCTAATGCCCGCCGTTTTACATTTGTCTAGGCTCTCCGATCTATCAGAACATGTTTTTCACCATCCAGACTTTGAGTTTTATCCCCGTTCCCTCTCCTCACGGCACACCACCACGCCCCCCAACACCCCATTTCGCCTGCGCCTCGACAACACCAGCCTTGATAGCAGGCAGCTCCCTACCCCGTCCAGTTGGCCACGCCAGGAAATTGGTTTCGGCGAGGTACCTTAAGAAGCGGCCAACAGCTTCCCTATTAATGCCCTCGCCAGCACTCTCATCAACACCTGTCCACCTGTCTGCATCAGCCTTGAGGACAGCAACGGCATTGCGATCATCTAGTTCCGGCGCGCGAGTGGTTGTGGGGAGATTGTTCGTCGCCATGTGGAAAAGAGGCATTAGAGCGCTCTGCTCCTCGTCTTTCTGGACAGAACCTGCCGAGACAAAGGTCTCGAGCTGGGCCTTCCAGTTGTCATAATCCACCTCAGGAACATCGTAGCCGTAGTAGCTCAGGATGGAGAGATACTCGTTCATGCGCAGGCGAGGATGGGCAGTCACGTGAATGACGTGGACACCAACGTCGCCGCTGCTGCTCTTGCTGTTTGCAGTTTGGGCCGGGATGGGGTTCAAGCTAGCTGCGACGACGACAGTAGAGACGTGACCTACAGGCACGGCGTTGATTGTGTTGATAATGTGCGGACGGCTGGACAGCTGGATGCAGCCCTTGAGCATGCGGATAAGGAAGTCGTCGGTGTTGCAGACACCGCTGGCAGCGTCTCCAAGGATATAACCGGGTCGGACGACAGATCCGAGGAGGCCGCGTCTGCCAGCCTCGCGGACGAGCTGTTCAGATACCTATGGGTCCATCAGAATGGGAGTGTTACGCAATGCGTAAAAGGGTCTGTGAAGGCTACTTACCCATTTGGACTGGCCGTATCCGGTGCTAAGACCGGTGCGACTGCCCATCATGTCATCTGCTTCCATGACAGCGCCTTGTCCAGTGCTGGTCTGCTCGTGTGACAGGTTAATATAGTGATCCGTATCTAGAACGCTTGTCGAGCTAATGAATGAGAAAAGCTTAGGCTTGCCCTGGTTGCAAAGCCGCAGGGCATCGATTGTTGATAGAACATTGCTGCGCTCGAGATGCTTATACTGCTTTACCCAGTGGACGAGGGCGCCGTTATGGATAACCACATCGACAACGTCGCCAAGCATCTTCCACGTGTCGTCATCAAGTCCAAGATGCGGATGCGTCAGGTCACCAGTCACTGCACTGAGCCTAGTGGCCCAAGAATCCTGCCATACGCTGTATCCGCGGAGTGACTTCTGGAGCCGCTCGAGGGCGGCCGGGACGCCCTTCGTTCCACGGACGTGGGCGATCACGTGTACGTTCTCACGCTGGAGCAAGTCCTTGACGATGTAGGAACCCAGGAAGCCCGTGGCGCCAGTCACAAAGACGGTCGTCTTGCCTGCGGGTGAGAGTGTCGCGGGGTCCGCCGTCTGATACTTGGCATCGAGGCTACCGAGCAGGTTGTCGAGTGACTGGGCATATGCAGCCTCGCCTTCCTCTACCGCAGCTCCCGAATCGTCCTTGCCCTCACGCTGGCGGTCAATCTGTGTGCTAAGAGCCCCGAGGGATGAGTTCGAGTACAGTGAGCTGATGGACACGTTGGCCCCCAGGTTCTTGCGGATGTTGAGAAGAAGCTGCTGGGCCAGCAGACTGTGCCCACCACTTTCAAAGAAATCAGACTCGGGCTGCAGAGTCTTGGCATTCAAACCATTGATCAATGTTGCCCACTGCTCCGCCATTTCCTTCTCGGTGCTGCTGAGCGTTTCCCATCTCTTCAGATCCTCCTCCGAAGCCTCTTCCGAGATCAGGGCTGCATCTGGGAACGGGAGGCCTGGGCTGTCAACCTTGCCGTTGGGGTTCAAAGGCATCTTCTGCAGGAAGATGAAATAAGTCGGGACAGCGTGAACTGGCAACCGAGACTTGAGATGATCCCGAACCTCCGTTTGCATTGGCCGGTAGCGCTTGGAATACACGATGACGCGCCCGATCTCAGTACCTTGGTCCTCAGTGTCTTCCAGGCTGCGTTCTGCTAGCCACTTGAGCCACTCTTCGTGTTCAGGCACAATGTAGCTGACCAGTGTTGGCTCTTCGTTCCGATCTCTTCGAAGCAGCGTCTTGCACTCGCGGACTAAATGGTGTCCTCTCAAGTTGGTATCGATCTCGTTGAGCTCGATGCGGAAGCCACGAACTTTGACTTGATCGTCAGCTCTGCCTGTAATTGCGCAATTACCAGAATCGTCCAAGAAAAACCCTAAGTCGCCGCTCCTGTAGATTCTGTCTCG